>JAXRJS010000107.1:857500-877500 GCA_037127375.1 Dione juno | reverse complement strand
AATGTTTTGTCAATCAGAATATATATGGCAAAGACAAAAATCTTTAAAGTCTAAAAAAAAAGCTGTTCAAGAAAATCTGTTTTAGTCGTATAAGTTATAATGTCTTGCATAGGCCAGTAACTGTCAAATGGCAGAACTGGATCTGATTGTAAGCGCGCTGGTCGTGGGTTCGATTTTCGAGTGATAGTATTTAAGAGAGAACGGAGACAAGTTCCACTACCTAACACGCCTATTGTTTGAAGCACAAATTATTCAAAGTGGTCCGGAATGAGATTTGAAAGATTTGAATTTGAAATACGTAGTGACAGTGCTCTACATATTAATTCTATAAGAAACTTGAGCTTAAATAATATATTTTGATTACAGTCTTTAATATTGTTATGCAATACAAACTAGCTTTAAGTAAAGGTGCGATCACATTTATATATTTATTTGCCAATCTGGTTATATATATATATATATATATATATATATATATATATATATATATATATATATATATATATATATATATATATATATATATATATATATATATATATGTTGTTTGTTGAATGTAGAAGGAAGGAGATTTAATTTTTCACTTTGAAAGTGAACCAAAACGTAGTTATAATGCCTAGAATTCGGCTGTTTAGCGGAGAACGTAGTGTCTTGACACTATGGTCTCTGTTAACTATGTATGAACCAAGCTATGTATGAACGCTAAGCTATGTCAGATTAAGCTCTGTATAGAGAAACTACTTGAGACCTTGGAAACGAAAGCTTTCGTTTACGTTGATTCAATTTGGCTATTGTATGCCAATTTTTTTTTTTTTTATAAATATTACTTATATTCCAGGTAAGATTATAAAAAAAATTATATTAAATGCAACATGCCAGAAATTACTAGAAAATTGATGAAAAAAAAAAAGATAAACTTAAACACACTGTATATTATCTAAATTTCTTAACTCTATGTGGATGAAACAATAATATAACAAGCATATATAAAAAAATGGGTGAAATATGAAGAATACAGTGTCTGCACAATTGTTCTGTCTGCCAAAAAAAAATATATTAAAAAAAAATATCTATCAATATAAAGGCTTCCTTATAGTAACATAGTAATATCTTTGACATTTGAGCCGAAGCGAGTCAGTTGTGAGATAGATCTCGAGCGAGATAGTTGTTTTTCTCTTAGCTCGTTTAATAAGTTCCAGTGAATTTACAATTTTAAAGCTAAAAAGGTAAGTTTTGTACAATATATTATATATAATTTTCATATAATATATATGTATATATATTTTGTTTAACCATTATAAAGTAAAATTTGTTTTGAAGTTTTTTTTGCATATATATGTATAGATATATAAGCTTGTACAGCATTCCTTAGGATTTATAGTATTTTGGTGATTTATGGAGCGTCTGGTGATAATAATGCGGTTTTTACTAATAAAAGATCGATATATATATATATATATATATATATATATATATATATATATATATATATATATATATACATATATATATATATATATATATATATATATATATATATATATATATATATATATATATATATATATATATATATATATTATATATATATATATATATATATATATATATATATATATATATATATATATATATATATATATATATATATATATATATATATATATATATATATATATATATATATATATATAAATAAATTAGAACTAATTAATGTATTATTCTAATAAACATATATAACGAAATCTTATCTTGGTAGTGTTTACAATTTGTGACCTGTGAGGTTAAAAAATCACGTATGAAAGATAATCGACTCAGTCGTGATTCAGTCGGAAGATGGTATTAAATATATCAACTATACTTAGTATATATATATATATATATATATATATATATATATATATATATATATATATATATATATATATATATATATATATATAAGATTAAATGTTTCTAATGTTCTTATATAAACATTTAAAAGTTAAATCGTCTCACGTACCAGGATACTGATTATCCTTTGTTACAAAGATATGTTTGTTATATATATATATATATATAATATATATATATATATATATATATATATATATATATATATATATATATATATATATATATAATATGTGTAATTAAAATCATAGAAATGGCTAAAAAAAAGTTTTTTTAATTTTTGTTTGATTTGAAGCTGTCGTAGAATTAAGAGAGAGAGAAGAAGAATATAATAATTATATATATATATATATATATATATATATATATATATATATATATATATATATATATATATATATATATATATATATATATATATATATATATATATATATATATATTATACAGTAGTAATATTCTACTTAAAAAAGGCCATTAACACGTCCGAAGTTGTGGGTAAAAGTTAGTTGCTAGTACCTTCCTTTTTTTATAACTTCACACTGTATCCCGCATATAGCAGGGTAGGCAGAAGAAACCTAGTGTTAAGACACTCCGTCTTATTGGCGGAACTCAACGCCGCGCTTTGTCTTGATACCAGAGCGAGGAAAAATGTAAAGATTTCATTCTTTTTATATCTATAATAAAGTATTTAAGCTCTTTGAGTCTGTAACGAAGACTTTTTTTTTAATTATTGTAGAAGCTTAGAAGGTCATGTGAACTGTGACTCATAGAATATAGGATCAGGCAAGTCAATTGCAAGGCGAAAGTTATAAATGTTTACATATATATATATATATATATATATATATATATATATATATATATATATATATATATATATATATATATATATATATATATATATATATATATATATATATATATATATATATATATATATATATATATATATATATATGTAACATAGCCTATAGGCTATAGGCTATAGCTATAGATTAATGGACAATTTAAATACATTAAAAAAAATTAAAAAAATATCTTATATATCGCAGTATAATAGTAGCATAGATGGCGAGTGGAGATTGACCTTCTCACTATGGAGACGGAACTGTATTCGAGAAAGATAGAGTGCGACTTTAACCTGCCTATCCTGCTGTGCGGGATACAGCGTGAAGAGAGAGAGAACGTGTTAAATTCTAAATTACATACTATTATCTTACAGAATGAAGTTCCTCTGTATTTGGGCAGCGGTAGCCCTGACCACAGTGTACGCGAGGACTGCCACCAAGCCGCAGAGTATATCACCGGTGATAACGTCACTGTCTGATAAGGTACTATCATCTTATCTATTTGTATCGAAAATTAAAAAATAATTAAAATCGATCTCGATTAAATGTTTTTGAGTAATTACAAATTATAATACACAAACATACAAATATATGAAATATATATATATATATATATATATATATATATATATATATATATATATATATATATATATATATATATATATATATATATATATATATATATATATATATATATATATATATATATATATATATATATATATATATATATATATATATATATATATATATATATATATATATATATATATATATATATATATATATATATATATATATATATATATATATATATATATATATATATATATATATATATATATATATATATATATATATATATATATATATATATATATATATATATATATATATATATATATATATATATATATATATATATATATATATATATATATATATATATATATATATATATATATATATATATATATATACATATATATATATATATATATATATATATATATATATATATATATATATATATATATATATATATATATATATATAATTAATGTAAAACGGTCTGTTAGTAGAGGTCAAGTGAGACGGTCGCGGGTTCGATTCCTATAAGAGAGAGGCAATGGAGTTTTACACTACATCCTGTATCACTATCGTTAGCTCTCCTCGCTGGTTATGCTGTCCTGGTATGGTCGCTGGTTATGTGGTATGCTATATATATATATATATATATATATATATATATATATATATATATATATATATATATATATATATATATATATATATATATATATATATATATATATATATATATATATATATATATATATATATATATATATATATATATATATATATATATATATATATATATATATATATATATATATATATATATATATATATATATGTATATGTATATATATATATATATATATGTCTATATATGTCTATATGTCTATATGTGTAAGTTTATTTAAATCACAGTCACATACTCTCTGCTCTCCGCTTTCGGCATTTAAGACACCAATTGAAAGGCGGTGCAGTCCTGTATAAAAGATGTGTAAATACGGACTGTTTGTTTTTTCCTTATAAATACGTATATTGAGTTCACATATCTGTAGCATGATAAGTGTATGTTAATTTAGTTCACAGTTGTCTAATAGAGCAAGTTATTTTGATTGTAGCCGAAATATATATATATATATATATATATATATATATATATATATATATATATATATATATATATATATATATATATATATATATATATATATATATATATATATATATATATATATATATATATATATATATATATATATATATATATATATATATATATATATATATATATATATATATATATATATATATATATATATATATATATATATATATATACCGTTACTAAGTGACTGACTGACTGACTCACAACGCACAGCGAAAACTACTGAACGTATACGATTGGCATGTAGGGTCATTGGGGAGCGAAGGGGGGATTAAAGAGGATTAAACAGGCAAACGCTACAGCACTTTTCAATATAGATTACGTACTAAAAGTACTTTAGCTATATATTTGTATGATCATGAAGGTATATCGAGATTAAATTTCAATAAGATTTCGTTTGCATTATGGTGGAACTAAACGCCGCGCTTTCAAATATGCTCAAATTAAAATAATATCAATAGAAAATCAATCTTTAGGTGGGAATCGAACCTAAGAACTCTTGGCTTTAGATCAAAATTGTATATCTTGTACGAAGAATTGTCTGCAAATGCAAATGAAATTTGTGTATAGTAAACTAAAAGTAGAGAAAGGCAGTGTCTCAACACTACATTCTCTCCGCCTTCCTTGAAAAATCATTGTAAAAAAGAATTTAAAATATATACATATATGTTTCATTTTTATTTAATTTTTTTTTTCAGGATGCCAAGCTAAAAGCCAAAGTTCATCCAGCTTTTGCGAGTGCAGGACAAAAAGCTGGGCTTGAAATTTGGCGAATCAAGGTATTATGATCTATATCTATTAATTAATAAACTAATATGTTATAAGTGGTGTTGTGTGGTGGATGTGGGATTGAGCCCCACTCCACACCCACTCAATATAATAAAAACTAGGTTCTGCCTGCCTACCCCGCTATGTGCGGGATACAGCGTGAAAATGTAAAGTTTAAGCTTTTAGAAGAGAATTTATTCAGGAATTCATCGAATAAAAAAATCTTTTAGCCTCCGATAGTCCATTTATCGAGGCTATATTACATATTATAGGTATTTTTTTTTTGGTATTTATTAAAATAAAAAAATAAATATGTTAAAATTTCAGGACTTCGAGCCAGAAGCAGTACCTAAGGCTGATATTGGAAAATTCTACAAAGGAGATTCTTACATTGTTTTGAAGGTAAAAAGAATTTAGATACTGATATAAATTTGTTTGATCATGATCTGGTCAATGTCAACTGATAAACAAAATTCATTTACCATATTGGACTGTAAATTTTAATTTTTTCCCGGCTTCCCGGTGTTTTCCCGGCATTTCCAACACTTTTGGAGTAGTTCTAGGTCACATAAATATGAAAGATCCTATTAGCTGATACGTAAGATCAGCGTAGGAACACTCGTCTTAGAGATCCTTGGGGGAAGCCGTTGTCCAGTGGTTGTAATCTTAATCTTCTTGGCAATAAACTATGTACAACACTAGACCTAAATTGTGTTTAGGTTCCTTCTGCCTAGGGTTCCCTCTGCCTACACTGCTATGTGCGGGATACAGAGTGAAGTTATTGAAAAATGTAATGTTTTTGCTGAATATTTTCTATTTTTTTCAAGAGTAGAGAGAACCTAGTGACGACACTACATTTTCCGCATTCCACCGAATTCCAAGATATTGCACGTTGAATAGCGGATTTCAATACCATGCTGTGTTTTTTCTACAGCATTGATAATAAGCTATTCACAAACATTGTATTTCAGTCGCTGCCACGATTTGTACGAAAATTATTAACGAATTCTATAAATTTCTCCTCTCCAGACCACAGCGGACAAGAAAAACAACCTATCCTGGGACATCCACTACTGGATAGGGGCTGAAACCAGCCAGGATGAGGCCGGAGCTGCTGCCATCCTGACGGTTGGCTTGGACGACAAGTTTGATGGCAAAGCTGTACAGCATAGAGAGAGCATGGGTTACGAGAGCTCACAGTTTTTAGGTTATTTTCCTGGAAAAGGTATAATTTGGATTTTATGACTATTAAGCTTATTGGTAACTTGTTTTACTCGCTTGATACTAATAGTTGTGTATGACAAATGCCACATTCAGCAGGTGGTGGGCTATATAGACACGATTGACGGTGATGTAATATAGCCTATAGCCTTCTCCAACAAATGGGCTATCCACTACAAAAATAAATCTTTAGTTTGGACCAACAGTTCCTAAGATAAGCACGTTCTACAAAGCAAACTCTTCAGCTTCAAAATATTTAGGAAATTAGTATGGGAAATTTAGATAAGATTTTAATAAACTTCTATATATATATATATATATATATATATATATATATATATATATATATATATATATATATATATATATATATATATATATATATATATATATATATATATATATATATATATATATATATATATATATATATATATATATATATATATATATATATTTCATCTCAGAGGGTGTCTAGCCAATTATCTGTCCGATATTTGGTTTCCGGCATACGGGTACGCGACCCCGGGACCTCGAGCCACCACTTTCATAACCCGATCCAATCCATGTAAGTGGTGTCCCTCCCCTATATTCCAAGTCTTTCTGCCCTTATTCCCTTTCCTTTCCTGGTTTCTCCCAGTAATGGGTTTGGAGGTCAGATGGCAATCGCTCCACAAAAACCACTTCGCCACTCATATGGACCGATTGGTCTTAGTCGGAAGGCAGACCCTGGCAAAAAGCCGGGACTAATGCCAGGAAGAAGAAGAAGATATATATATATATATATATATATATATATATATATATATATATATATATATATATATATATATATATATATATATATATATATATATGTATATATATATATATATATATATATATATATATATATATATATATATATATATATATATATATATATATATAAATAATTTTATGGGCCATAAGACAGTATGGCTTAGTTGTTAACCAGCGCTTGGGAAACAAGAGGCGTGGGTTCAAAAAAAAAAACTAATTAGCTTCATGCTGTATCCCGCATATAGCAGGTTAGGCAGAACTATTTTAAGACACTCCGTTTCACGATATGCACCCATTTTTAGGGACATTTGCCATTTGCGTGTTCAGTGGCGGAACTTACTCTTTCGCTTTGTCTTCACATTCTGAAGGAAAAACAAGTGGCAGGTACCAGGACTTCATAGCTGACCGAGATATTATTACTGAGAGTACAATTGTATGGAACAAGTGGCAGGTACCAGGACTTCAAAGCTGACCGAGATATTATTACTATAGAGTACAATTGTATCCAACTCCCTCTCATGGGAATTGAAGCCGGAACCGTCGCGTTTACAGTCAGACGCTAAGCTGCTGCGCCACGACAGCACCCTCAAATATTACCAAGCTCGAATTTAATTATTTTCTATCAAAATTAGTATTTCTTTAATCATTTAACAATATTTTTTGTATTTTTAGCTGTACGATATGTAGATGGCGGCAACGCATCCGGCTTCAAGCACGTCGAAACAAACCCAGGCGCTGAAAAACGATTGTTCCAAGTGAAAGGAAAGAAGAATATAAGAGTGAGACAGGTAAGAGGGTAGAGAGAACCTAGTGGCTAAACATTCCGTTCTCTGTTTTCTTATGGAATTCGAGACACTACGGCTTTTGCTTGGCTTTTGTTGCTCAGTTTTTTTTTAATTTTGAGCCTTTTTCTCATATATAGCAGGGTAGAGGGAAGCTAGTGTTGAAACGCTCCGTTCTTTACTTTAAATTCGAGATACTATTAATATATAGGAAAATCTACATATTGATATATCTAAGTATTAGAAATATTCCCACGAAAACAATAGACTTAAACACAATTGTGTACGAGTATAATAACCAAGGCTATTCAGTTTATTGCATCGATGGACACTGTAGTATTGTCTATTGAAATACATCCTGGATCCACGTGGGGAAAATGCGGGCGTCAGGGGGAAAGTAATTTAGTGGGTAATGAAATAGCCGTAGAAAAGTGAGGGGGGGGGGGTCGATCCGTGCCCATCCCGATTTTCCTACTCAAGAAAAAATCGTATTCTAATAATAAGGCAAAATAGAGAAAGAGAGATAGAGCACTCCATCTTGCTCTTTTCAATTAAAATTATTCATTCCCCAAGTGGGAATCGAACCCACAGCACAATTTGCAGTCACTATATCACTGCCACTGTACCACTAATATACAATTGCTACAACTACTATTGCAACCCACAAAATGTTTTTTTATTGCACGTAAAAGTAATATAGACTTAATGCCAATTTATTATTTATTATGTTCCAGGTGGACCCCCTCATCTCTTCAATGAACAAAGGCGATGTGTTCATTTTGGATATAAACAGCGATATATTTGTGTACGTCGGTGAGAAAGCGAAGAATGTGGAGAAATTGAAAGCTATATCTGTTGCTAATCAGATTCGGGATCAGGATCACAATGGGAGGGGGAAAGTTGATATCATTGGTATGTACTTTTTAGTATAAGAGACTTCAGTGGGACTGGGTTGGAATAGCTGGACCCCATGATGGGGATGGAGAGTTCCATTTCTATGTTTAAGTGGGCAAAGTGCGGTGGGAATATCACCAATTAACATGTAATGTCTAGTAATTTGGATAAAAGGGGGGAACGGAGTGTCTTAACACTAGGTTTCTTCTGCCTAACCTGCTATATGCGGGATAGAGCATATCGAGTGGTGAAGCTTAACGATAAAATTTGTCATATTACCAGAGAGAAGAAATTCTATCTCCTCCTTTCCTGTTCTCCTCATGGGAATCGAACTCACAACCGTTACGTTTACAATCAGGTGCTGTGCTGACGGCCTTAACATCAACATATCCTTAAATGAGACAAAACTATTTGACTTCCAGACCAATACTCAAGCGACGTGGATGTCCAAAAGTTCTTCACCAACCTCGGATCAGGAAACAAGGACTTGGTACCAAAAGAAAGTGCTGGTGGTGATGATCAGGTGAGATGTGATGATGAAAGCTTTACCCCAGAATTCACCATGTATATAATGTATAATTATTTCCACCGAGTGAAGATCTAAGAAAATTGCACCTAAAAAGATCTTTGCTTTTTGTGATTTTTACACATTTTAAATGAACTTTTTATGGTTTATTGATACTTATTATAATATTATAGCCAAATTATCATCACATAAATTGCCTATATGTTATTCGGATATATAAGCTATATTACTGCCAAGTTTTCATATAAATCCGTTCAGTAGTTTATGCGTGAAACCGGAACAAACAAACAAACATACAGACAAACTTTCAAATTTATAATATTAGTATGAAGTAGGTAGTAGGTCTGTAAATTTTTGTTACCTGACGTTTTAAACACTGCAGTGGTCCGTGGTCACTTCCAAAACAAAAAGTAATAATTAAAAAAAAATAAAAAAAACAATTGTGTGCTTAATGTCTGTCTGTTCTTAATCTTATTAAATATTTATTAATACTAAGGCCTAAAGTCGAAAAATTAATAGTTTCAAGCGTTTTCTGCTAGACAATGTCGTAATACGACATAATAGATTTTTAGACCTTTATATTTTCGCCTCGCTTAGCCTCGCTTCTGCTCGCTACGCCTCGCTTCGCCCGCGTGGTCAAATTAAAATATCAAAATTTGTATATAGCACATGACACAGTCGAACAACCCGAGGCCATCTCTGGACACTGATTTGCATTACGTTACAAGGAAATATAGTCTATTATAGCCTTCTTCGATAAATGGGCTATCCAACTAACAATTTCCTAATTTCTACAATAAGTTCTTGAGATTAGCATTTACAAAGAAACCCAAACTATATAATATTAATATACATTTTTAGACCTTCGAGAAGAACGAGGAAAAGTCAGTCATTTTATCAGAAGTGTCAGATTCTTCTGGTAAAATTAAAATCACTCCGTTGTCAGCGCCGTTCAAGCAGGAGCAACTAAAACCGCAGGTAAGAGGTAACCGCTTGAAAGAGCAGCTTCACGCTGTATCCCGCACATAGCAATCTATAAGAAACGTATTTAAATATTTGCAAAAACTTATAAAAGCATATAAAAAACTGAACGCAGCAGGATTTGAACCCGCACCTCTTGGAAGTCGTCCAAATGCTCCAGCCACTAACCCATACGTTATTATCGAGCTAACAATTTTTTTTCTTTCCAGGAAACTTATATTTTGGATACTGTAAGCGGTAGCATTTACATATGGGTAGGAAAGCAGGCGTCACCGAAGGTAATTTGTTTTTTTTTATTTATAGCCAAAATTAGCTGAAGATTTAGACTATAATTATAGCCTATATCATTTCTCGATAAATGGACTATATATTAAGTGTAGGGAGAACTCCGGAAGACGGAAAGAAGAGAGGCTGGAATGACGATGGTTATTAATATTTTTTTTTTTTAGGAGAAGACTGAAGCTATGGCAAAAGCACAAGAATATTTGAAATCAAAGAACTATCCTTCTTGGGTGAGTCTTTATACTATGGTGATTTAACTAGAGCTCGTCTCGCGGCTTCGTTCTCTTGGAACTAGACTTGAAACGCTTGGAATAGTAGTGGGTTCGAATCCCATGAGGGAGAATGACTTATTTTCAGTTACCTTGCTCTGTTAACAAGACAAATCGCGGCGTTGTGAACCGCCACGCACTACTTTCAATTAAAAAAAAAATGAAATACCTAAAAATTGTCATTCTTCTAAGGGAAAATCTAGCCTGTGTCAAGGCCAATATATATATATATATATATATATATATATATATATATATATATATATATATATATATATATATATATATATATATATATATATATATATATATATATATATATATATATATATATATATATATATATATATATATATATATATATATACTATTTTTCATATATTCCCAGGTCCATATAGCAAGAATCCCCCAAGGAACTGAACCCGCTATATTCAAGCAGTACTTCAGCACCTGGAAGGACGTTGGCATGTCACACTCGCGTCTCGTCCGCTCCGTTGGTTGGTAATTTTTCTAAGTAGATGCATGTGTGAGAGAAAAAAAAATAATAAAAGTATTAAAAAAAATGGTTTTTTTTTTATTTCCTTTTTTAAATGCATGTGCATGCATGCAATGGGTGGGATCTTTTCGAGATGTATTTGGAAAATTTATAAAAATTTTCAACGAATTTGAACCGGCACCTATTGTTCACTGTCCAAGCGCTCTCGTATCTGTTTGTATCGAGCTATATCGTACTTATATAAGCTCTATAGGGAGGTTTTTATCTGTTGAGAGGTGTCTAAGAGGTGCGTGTTCGAATCCCGATACGATTTTATTTAGATTTTTTTTTAAATTAAACTAGCTAATTTATCCCTGGTTTGCTCGTCGATTTTTTTTAATTATAAAAATATAATAAAAAAAAACAATGCTATAGAAAAGTGAGACATACAATTTCTAGAGTTCCGTACCTTAAAAGAAAATCTGATTATCTGTCTGTGTAGGTAAAGCTGTAATTTATAAACAATATGGAGGTCTATAGTCTCTTGGAGCATAGATTTATTTATTGTTGTATATGTCAGATTTGTTCTCTTTGCGTTGCGGGTTCGATTCCCAACTGTGGGAGAAGAATTTTTATCATGATTTTCCGCTACGGCTAGACAAAGCGCGGCGTTGAATTCCGCCTCTTAACACATATCTAGCTATGCGAGATAAAGTGAAAAAAAAATGAAGAATGTTCTGAAATGTTTTTTTTAAATAAGTTAATTTATATCTACATGGAAATTTCTTCAAATATTAATTTGCTACTATAAAGTAGTTTGGAAGTATATATACATAAATGTGCGTGAAGTGTTTATTAGTAAGATTTTCTTTCATTAGAGGCTAATTTTCTATTCAAAATATCTATAGCCTAGTGTCCGGACACTCCGCTTTTGGCACAATTTCGAGGTACTACAGTTTGAGTGTCAGAACCCAACAGCGTTTTATATCTAGAGCATAAAACTCCCCCTAGTCGGGATTGAATCCCAACGCATTGCCTTTCCAGTCAGACACGGCTCCACTGAGCCACGATGATCTCACAGTTATATATAATCACCATCTTCACGATCATCTTCATCACCATATTAACCAAGTAAGCTAATCTCTCTCAGTTTTCTCGACGTCCTAACTTGTCTTGCTAACTGTCATCTCATAAATTAAATATGTGATCTCCAGCTGAGAAAACTTCACATCCATCCGACAATCCAAGTGTCCATACAATCTCCACTTTACCTCCACAGCCAAACGAAATGCAAGACAGCACCTACTTGTTCTCAAAATACTTCGTCGATTTTTGAACTCCAATAACTTGGGTTGAAATCATAACAAATAATCAAAATTTGGAAGAAATAATGTCTATAGAAGACTTATTAAATATATTAAGCTTCATTTACATGGCTCTTATATTTAAGATTTTATTCATATCTAATTACCCTAGATTTCATCACTGACTGACTCATGATCACCGAAATTCGTAAGGTACTTCCTAGAGTCCAAGAAAGCTGATATTTTGTATGGAAATACAAAAACAACGAAAAATTATGAACTTTGAACTTTAACCCCCAATCCCCCTGAAATAAATGATGGAAGCTGGTTAGCCAAGTCCAAGCCACATTTTGACCAAGGCCTATAAAATTAGACCTTATACTTAGAGTCAAGGCCTGTAGATTCAAAAACTTAGCACTATATGAGATTTGATTACTTCTTGACAGAGAGAGTCATCGCCTTGGCAACATTTTACATGAAAATATTTTTATACCTATATATCTCTCTTCTCTTCTCTTTTCAATGTTCTCTGGAGAATGCAAAACTTGTCAGCGATTTAACCTGTTGGAGTCATGATCCACGTTCCATGTGTAAAAACTGGCACGACTGCTTATAGCATAGCATGCGCAAATTTGTGGTGAACGCTCAAAAAGAGGCCCAAAGGTCCAAGAGGTCTTAGAGGACTTTGCACCTCTCAATTTCTGCTCTAGATTTATTAGTTACAATTTTTTACAGAAGACAGACTTCAATATTTAGATGACAATGACAGGAACGTCCTGTACGAGGTCAAAGAACAATCAAATGTATATTACTTTGAAGAAATACCTGAATTCCGTCAACCAGTAAGCTTCTTTTTTTAATAAAATCCTCTATGAAAGTTATTATTAATAGTGAATCACGTAAATTGAATAGACTACTACTATCGACTTCATTGAAGGAGGGAACAACTGAGCATCTATAGTTTATCTGTATAAAATACTATAGGTATTTAGAGCTTCACGCTGTTTCCCGCTTATAGCAGGGTAGACAAGGGAATCTAGCCTTTAAAGACTTTGAGTATTAGTGGCGGAACTCAACGCCGCGCCTTGTCTTGTCACCGGAGCAAAAAAAATCAAAATAATCTATTCTCCCTAAGTGGGAATTGAACTGAAAACCATCAGACTCACATTCTGACTGTACACTGAGTGATTGTGGATTCAATTCCCATTTGGGGGAATACATTATTTATATACATCTATGTTTCTTCGTTCTGATGAGACAGTACAAAATGCAGGGTTCACTTCCACTGCTCAACACTCTCTATTTGACTCTAGGTTCTCTGCCTAACCTGCTATATGCGGGATACAGCGTGAAGCTGATTTACGTTATTACTGAAGGTAAAAAAAATAACAGCCTCATCACGGCCATATTATGACGACTTTATCTAGCGAGAATTTGAGAGACAGAAGACTTTGCGTTTTAAATGGCGTAACTTAACGCCGCGTTCTACTGTACTAGAGAAGAATATTAAAAATGATTTATGCCCTCAAATGTATATTGAACCGACCACCAACGCGCTTCAGACACTGTCACGTTACATGAATTCTTCTTTTTTCCAGAATCTAGAAGAGGATAGAGCGTACGTACTGGAAACGAAAGACAATGTATATCTCTGGTATGGAAAAGGAATTCCAATACAGTTAATTAAAACGTGGAGACAGATAATTAGTGTAAGATTTTTTTTTTATTCAGTTACATCTAAAGATATTGAAGTTTAAATACAAAATTTTGAAATTCATATTATAAGATAGAGGTGTATGTTTGTCTGGACGTATTTTATCTTGAGAACTACTTATATGAATTAGGCTAAAATAGGCTATGGCCTAGGCTATATCTACATATTTGATGTATGTGACGGGAACAAAGTCGTAGGTAAAACTGGTTTTTTATAAAAATTAAATAATTCAATTGAATTAAAAAAAAAAATATTTGAATGTTTTAATAAATCATATTTCTACTTTATTTTATTTTTACTAACATAGTAAAATATATGAAGGTAGTTGACATTTTGTTTATACATATAAAATAAAATTACTAGCAACCAAATACTAGTATATATATATATATATATATATATATATATACTACTATATAACCAAATACTACTATATATATATATATATATATATATATATATATATATATATATATATATATATATATATATATATATATATATATATATATATATATATATATATATATGTATATATAATAGTTTTGTTTATATACAGACATACTTAACGAAACGGCCCGAAGCAACAACACAAAAGGTCATTAGAGTACTCAAACAGGGAAAAGAACCCACTGACTTCCAAAGTATCTTCGCGAAATGGGACCCTGATATGTGGCTGGCAAGAACTTATTTATTTTTTCTATTTTATATTGAAGCAATATTGTACGATAATGCATTTTCTTACACACACAGGACTAACGTATATGTATATGTATATGTATATGTATATATATATATATATATATATATATATATATATATATATATATATATATATATATATATATATATATTATATATATATATATATATATATATATATATATATATATATATATATATATATATATATATATATATATATATATATATATATATATATATATATATATATATATATATATACTGGCGTCATAAGAAAGATTAAACTACAACTAAACTAATATATATATATTTATTTATTATATAAGGACGGTCGTGTCGAGTCACGAGGTCTACCGGTAAAAGTGACGGTTTGTGGGTTCGATTCCCATGAGGGGGAGATGTATACAATTGTACTCTATAGTATAAAAGAGAAATATTTTTAGAATACATATAAAAATTTAACTTTTCACAAAATAACTATATAAATATATAGAGCTTAAGATTTATATCTATACATATAATAAAAATTGCTGTCTCTACATGGAAGATCCCAAAACAATGATTAATAATTTATTGTCTGTCTGTCTGTCTGTGTGTTTGTGCACGTTAATCTCAGCAACAGCTTAACCGATTCAAATGATGTTTCCACTATTATATTGTGATAATTTTCATTTAAAATTTTGAGTTTATTTTAAGTCAATTGGTTCATTAATAAAAAAGTTATATCAACTTAGAGTTTATTTTTTTGCGGCAGCAGCTTGTTAATGACGTGTTTCTATTACAGAAACAAGATCTATACGAGAGAGAAAGAGAAGAAGTGCTAAGAGGAAACGAGATAAGAGATAAGTAAACGTCAATATATGGACAGTTTCCTTTGAAAGTGGCGTAAGTCTGTTTTTTTGGAAAAAATAAGATATCATATAATTAATGTAGTTTAATTTTTTAATTAATGTATTCATAATGAGTTAAACTTAAATTTTATCAAAACATCAGAAAATGGACTTGTACCTCTTTTAAAATAAACGGTCGTCTTTAGTATGTAGTAATTTTTTTTTATATATAAAAAAGTGTCAATAAATATTTGTTCGTCTGTATGTAATACGTTGTTTTCTTTAAATAATAATATTAAATAATATTAAATAAATAATATTATAAAGCTGCAGTTTGCTTGGTTGAACGTTGATTCAGGAACTATTGGTCCAAATCGATTTTTTATAGTTTTAGATAGGCCATATATCGAGGAAGACTGTAGACTATAAAAACCAAAATATACTATATTCAAATAGGCTATTACAGTCTTGTCGATCTCGTCAATAGTATTTATTTTTGATTTTTTTTTCATTTTGGGAAACAAACAGAGTGTTTTATACATTAAGATAACACATGAGTATATTACATTAGCCAATAAATTTAAAAACAAAAAAATCATACAGACTTAAAACGTATATGTATGTATAGACACTATTTTTCTTTGTACCAATAATGTATATATATAATACACAAACAAAGCTGTACACACACCACACACACACACACACACACACACAACTAACACGAAAAGGAAAATTAAAAAAAAAAGAAATGGCATGGCAATGACATTAATACGAAAAGATAATTTAAGGGAATGAAATATGATAATAGATTTCATATATATGGAATTCACTAATTGTAGGCAGAAGGAACCTAGTGTTAAGACACTCCGTTCCTAGCTTTCCGCCTTTCGAGGCATTGCGTGCTGAGTGGCGGAAATCAACGCCGCGCTTTTCCTCGTTACTATAACGAGGAAAATTAAAATAATTAATTCACCCCTCATGGGAATCGAACCCGCAAACTGTCGCGTTTACAGACAATTGTTATGCCTCTGCGCCACAACGGTGCTCGTAAATTTTGTAGGATCATAATAATAGAGCTTGTCTATATGAAATAATTAAATGGCAACATGTATGATAGCTATGTATGGTATGTAAAACTTAGACTCTATAAATTTGACTAAGAAATAAGGAAGTAGCTCTTTAAAAAATGTATTTCCACATGTGTATATTAAAACACACAAACAAATACATACACGTATATGTGTATTTATATACTAAATTACACACACACACACACACACACGACAACACATACTCTCGCACTCACACTAACGCACTCGATCACTACCAAATATCAATACAATACAAGAGTGAAATAAAAATCATATTTATTTGTGTAAAATTTATTTGTGCTTCTTATATTTATTAATAAGCGTTTTACATAACTTTATTAAAAAAAATAACATTATTAAAAAAAACACGTAAATACTATTTGTGATGTAATAAAGAGTATCTAATTGTATATGTACGCGAAGGTGATGGGTTCGATTTTTAACTAACTATAAAATTTACGTTTTTGACTGACACTGACAAAACCGATGAGTCATGTCAGTGTCAGTCATAAAAACTCGGGTCAGCCATTAAACAATAAGACAAGTTAAGTACAGTTCTTATTTTTTAAGTCATTCCTTTGATATTTTACGGTCATGGGTTCAATTTTTTTTTATTTTTCCTTAGATAGTACCTTTTACTTAGCACCTGTTACTATATAATATACATAAATGCATTATTGATAAAAGAGTATATGCAAAGTTGTTAAAACTAGTTCCAGCCTTGAAAGTGTTGTTTGAATGCTGTTGGTTCTATACCTTCCACCACTTTGGATATATGCACCTAGATATAAAAAAAATAAAAAATATATATTTATGTACTTCCAAAAATAAAATGGACCTAACTCAAAATGATTGGAAATCAAAATAAAATTTAAAATATTGTGTATTAAAATAGACTTTTCCTAGAAGAACATAAGGCTAGTACCAGATCAGGCGGTAGTTCCGGTATCACCAGAACTGAAGAGCTGGCTTCTGAGCTGGTGGTAGCGACATGTTCTTTAGACGATACAAACGCCCTTGTAAAAGTCTATTTGTATAAATAATATTTTGAATTTAAACTAAAATTTATATATATATATTGTCTACATGTCTTGTTGTATACTTTGTCTTCATGGGAAAGTAAGTTTAGAAAATTTTATAACTTTCATATATATGAACCGATTGTAATAAAATAGACTCTAAATGTTATGGGAAGCTTACCATAACACAATGGTGTAAACTAGAATTTAATCAGTTGAGCGGTTACTGAGATTAATGCGCACAAACGCACAGACAGACAAAAAAATTCAAAAACATTAAATTTTAAGTTTTGATTTCTATCACATTGATAAATTCCCCTGAATATATATATTTTTGAATACATCTTCCATATACAGACAGATTTTTATTATATGTATAGATTTTAAGACTCACCCAAGCTGGATAGTTGTTGACTTCAAGATAATACTGTGCCTTCTTCATTGCTTCGGATTTTTCCTGAAAATTCAACTCTTTTTATTAGCAAATATAGAATTTAAATTTGATGTAACAGGATTTGAACCTACACTCCTTGAACCAATTCTTCTAATCCATACAAATATTAAAAAGCTGTAGAGTATGTTTGGTTGAGCGCTCTAATCTCAGGAACTATTGGCACGAATTAAAGGAATGCTATTGGCTACCAATAGCCAACTATAGGCTATAGGCTACCAATAGCCAATTATAGGCTATAGGCTATAGGGTATAGGGTATAGGCTATAGGCTATAGCTATATTGACGTTAATATTTCCAATCCTTATTACCTTTGGCACTTAAAGTGTGTCAGCAAAACCGCGTGATAAAGCTAGTTAATTATAAATAAAGAATTTCTCATTACAATACTTTCATATTTATATACAGTACTTTCGTTTTGTTGAAGTTAGCTTCTCTATAGGAAAACTTCGATATGCAAAAATATTTACTAAGAAGATTAGTTAGGTCATAGTGTCATATACAGACTAAAATTAAATGATAATAGCGTTGGTTGTCAGTTCGATTCCCGCTTGAGGAAATGAAATCTATGATAAATTGTTGCCATTTATTTAATAGTTTAATATTTAATTAAGAATATATCGTAAATTCTACTGGTATAATATTAAAATCAATTAAAATAACTTCACGTATATAGCAAGGTAGAGAGGGCACCTAGTGACCTAGTGTTAAGACACTCCGTTTCCATCTGTCCACCTGAATTCTTCATTCACCCAGCGGGAATCGAACCCAGAAACCAGAACAACGACAAAGACATAATATTAAAATAGTATAAATATGAGGCTAGTTGTATAAACTCACTTTTCCATTAGACTGCTTTCCGAGCCATACATAGATACTGCTACCAGTATCTAAGATGTAGCATTCCTGTAACATAATATATATATATTATATATATATATATATATATATATAATATATATATATATATATATATATATATATATATATATATATATATATATATATATATATATATATATGAATGGTCAAAAAGATATATGAAGCAAGAGTCAGTGGCAGTGGTACAAGAGGGGGGAGACCTTGGTTGACCTTCAAGAACACAGTGTTTGAAACTGACTCCTGA
Source organism: Dione juno (assembly GCA_037127375.1). Taxonomy (NCBI): domain Eukaryota; kingdom Metazoa; phylum Arthropoda; class Insecta; order Lepidoptera; family Nymphalidae; genus Dione; species Dione juno. Next base: position 857,767 of record JAXRJS010000107.1, on the reverse strand, counting down.
TTATTGAAATATCATAGAATAAAAGTTGGTCTAGGATGTTCTTGTATGGAACTTGTTTTTATACAATCTTTTCGAGCTTATTTTTATTTTTTTTTATATATATATATATTTATATATAAATTGACATTATTGTATACGTATTTAAAAAATATTAACTTTAGTATCCAATTGTTCTTGGTTGTATGGTCCCGATAGTTTCTTGATCTGAAGCGAGCCTGTGTTATCAGATATTTCACTCAGAGATACCTCCTTAGATGCTCCACGCTC
>JAXRJS010000107.1:772500-852500 GCA_037127375.1 Dione juno | reverse complement strand
CAGCGTATACCGCTATACCGTGATTAGAGGGGTCGAATAGTTTATACCAAGGTTCGTCCATATTAAGTAGGAACACTATATTCGGCTAGTAGGGAAGAACTACTAGGGAGGATATCCCAAAAAAACGGGAGATTTTACGTGTTTTACGTGTTTTACGTGTTTATGTGTTTTACGTGTTTTACGTGTTTTACGTGTTTAGCGCTATATGATACAACTTACTTTTAATATGATATAGGAATCGCCACTGTAAAAAATTCCATACTGATGTACAGGGACTGGTACTGGTTCGAAATCCTGTCGAATAGTTTATACCAAGGTTCGTCCATATTAAGTAGGAACACTATATTCGGCTAGTAGGGAAGAACTACTAGGGAGGATATCCCAAAAAAACGGGAGATTTTACGTGTTTTACGTGTTTTACGTGTTTTATGTGTTTTACGTGTTTTACGTGTTTTACGTGTTTAGCGCTATATGATACAACTTACTTTTAATATGATATAGGAATCGCCACTGTAAAAAATTCCATACTGATGTACAGGGACTGGTACTGGTTCGAAATCCTGCGAAAAGAAAAAAGAATAGTGTCAAGATATTCCGTTCTCCATTTTCTTTCTGCCAATTTAAATATAGAACGCTGATTTGACTGTGAAAATAACGGCGTTTAACTCCGCTATAGCTAGATCAAAGGATATAATGTTTTTGAATAAATCAAAATAACGCAGTTTAGTTAACAATAATAATTAATAGTTAAAATTTGAATAATAATAGCTAATAGTACCTGTTTTGTAACACGTTTCACATCAAATCTTTAATTGGCAGTTTCACGCTGTATCCCGCATATAGCAGGATAACCTAGAGTCAAGCTCCTCAATTAATTACCTAAGTGCGACTCTATTAGTACTAAGTACTAAGTGGCAGGGTTTAACGCCGCACTTTGATTTAAATCAAAAATCTCTTTATAGTGCAAAGGCAACCTTATATACAAAACCATATAAACAATGGCATTTCTCAATTTTAGACGCAGGTTCGAATCCCATGAGGGGAGAATCAATTATTTCAATTTTTTTCGCTCTAGCTGATGCTAGACATGAAGGCAAAGCGCGGCGTTGAGTTCCGCCACATAAGACCTAATACCTGGAAAGGCGGAAAGTTAGGCACGGAGTGTCTTAACACTAGGCTCCTTCTGTCTACAGTTGCCTAAAAAGAAACATGGGAATCGAACCAGCAACTGTCACGACATCATTAATTTTAATTATAAATTATCAATGTCATATATGTATATATAAAATAATAAGAATGTTATTTAGATTATATTATATTAATTAAATTTACTTTTGATAACTATATTAAATACAAATGCTCTTGAATTAAATCATTTACTAATATTTGTTTATCCTATATATAATACTTAATGTACGGAGAACGGAGTGTCTTAATACTAGGTTCCCTCTGCCTATCCATAATTTGCGGGATACAGCGTGAAACTAATACTATCCTACTATATGCAGGATACAACGTGAAACTTATACTATAGTGCTATATGCGGGATACAGCGTAAAACTAATACTATCCTGCTATATGCAGGATACAGCGAGAAACTTATACTATAGTGCTATATGCGGGTTACAGCGTAAAACTAATACTATCCTGCTATATGCAGAATACAGCGTGAAACTAATACTATCCTGTTATATTCGGGATACAACTTGAAACTTACACTTACACACAACATGCGGAATATAGCGTGAAACTAATATTATCCTGCTATTTGAGGGATACAACGTGAAACTTATACTGACACGCAACATGCGGGATACAGCGGGAAACTACCACTAACCTGCTGCATGCGGGATACAGCGGGAAAAGAACATGTACACGAGATAAATATTTCAGCAAACAGTGCTCTATTGCAAAGAACTATCTTAAAATAAACACATTAATGCCGAGTCCAAAGTAAACATTTCAATCAGTCGTTCTGTAACAAGTCTATTAAAATGCCTTTAATACTTAGACAGTAGTGGCTCAGTGGTCGATTTAAAATTAAATTTGTAGGGGGTTCGAATCCCGATTGGGTACCATATAATATTATGTATAGTGAAACAATTACTGTTTACCCTGCTATATGCGGGATACAGCGTGAAGCTGGAACAAAATCAATAAATATATCTAGGACGTATGTTGAGATTATAAACGTGACGGTCGCGGGTTCGATTCCCGTTAGGGGGCAATTAATTATATTCATCTCTTTGCCTTGGAATTGGTGACTAGGCGTAGAGTAATCTCCGAAATTTTAGCGGAGAGCGAGGAACGGAGTGTCTCAACACTAGGTTCCCTCTGCCTACCCTGCTATATATGCTATACCCACGAGTAATGTAGATTAGGTGACTGTAGGTATTCAGCTGACGAAAATCTCTTTTTTTTTAATTCCTAGCATTTGTTGCTATAGCGGCAACGGAAACACATAATTCGTGAAAACTGGTGACAGACACACAGACAGACAAACAGACAGACACACAGACAAACAGACAGACACACAGACAGACAGATAGACAGACAGTGGAGGCCTAGTAATAGGTTCCCGTTTTTATAGCTTCACGCTTTATCCCGCATATACAACAGGATAAGCTGCGAGCAGCTGCGAGTATCAAGATATGTAGTCTATTTACCTCAATCCTCCATACTTCGAGACCCGCTTTCTTTCCCGACCTCGCGAACGCTTGGTGTACTTCTGGCATTATCTATAAAAAAAAATTAAAAAGCGTTTCCTTTACTTAAACAGTTCTAAAATAAAAATTAAAATATATATATATATATATATATATATATATATATATATATATATATATATATATATATATATATATATATATATATATATATATATATATATATATATATATATATATATATATATATATATAACAAGTGATCTAGAACTGGAAGTACTAGAAGTGGTACAGTCATGTTGTTGAACAGATAATAAATAACAAACAAGATATCGTTAAGTGTCAACAAAGACTTACAATGGAAGAGGCGTAACTATGATATTTAAAATTCCTAAAAAAAATTAAGAGAAGCCTATTCTATGTTTGTATAGCGTAATATTAAAAAAAAGTTTTTTTTTTTTTATTTTACTCCATTTTGTTTCTACGATGACTAATTCTGTACATTTAGTTTGTTTTGTAAAGGAAGTAGGCCATCGTGGAGTTATGGAACAGCGTTTGACTGTAATCGCGATGGTTGCGGGTTTGATTCCCATTAGGGGAGTTGTACACAATTGTACTCTATAGGAGGGAAGGAAAGGCGGGGAGCGGGGAACGGAGTGTCTTAACACTAGGTTCCCCCTGCCTACCCTATCATATAGCCTAATTAAGCTTATGGCTTAAATTAAGTTCTATTTCTGTTACACAGCCCATTTATACAGGAAGACTATAGCCTATATTACAACACCGTAATCGTATCTATATAGCCCACTTCTTCTTCTTCTGCCTGGCATAAATCCCGGCTTCGTTTGCCAGAGTCTGCCTTCCGACTAAGCTTACTCCACTTAGCTCGGTTTTTAACATCCTCAGTGGACAATCCATTGGCTCTCATGTCCTGCATCACGACATCCAGCCATCGCTTCCTTGGGCGTCCGGGTGGTCTAACTCGAGGGACAGACATGTCAAGGCACTTCCTTCCGACATAGTTCTCAGGTCGGCGCATAACGTGGCCATACCATCTCAGGCGACGCTCTTGGAGCTTATCCGCTACGTCACGGACCCCAAGACTACCTCCAAGGCCACACATCCACCTCAGCATCTTCATCTCCGTGACGTGAAGTCCTGAGTGTGCTGAGATAATGCTGGCCAACATTCGCTGACGTATAAAAGATTTGATTGGATAATGCTCTTGTATATCAGTTCCTTCAGCTTGGGCGGTATTCTGCTATCGCAGACCATACCAGTGACCTCCCGCCTTTGGCCCAGGCAGCGTTTATACAGTGAGCCCACTGTACCTGTTGAATGTGTCATACACAACGTTTGTTAATTTTTTTTCTTTTGACATTCCATCATATTTTTTTAATACGAAATTATAAGGTGGGCACAAGGATGATTCTGGGCTGGGCACAGGCCCCCACTCCCCCAGCGCCCACGTTCAGTGACACACGAGTTACAACATAACAGTGTCATAGTAATTCTATTTTTAGTTTGTTCTAAAAACATAGTTAACTTCGCGTTTTAAAGATAATGATTTAAATGGCCTTCGTTTAAAGTTTATAAAAGTTTTAAATGTTATAATGGGTTCAAATATCGTTTGCAATATTTGGATTTGGAATAAGCTTCGCTTGCCAACTCTTGTTCGCTTCGCTCGATGTAATAATTTAAAAAAAAGTAAAGTAAAAAGTAAAGTGATACTTTTAACTCTTAATGGAGGGTCATATCACTTAGCTCTTTCTTCTTTAAGACAAGGAGATTGAGGACACTACGAAATAATGCTAATTCATTCATTATATACATTTTTTTCACTTCACTTCACGCTGTATCCCGCATCCCACATATAGCAGGGTAGTCAATGGGAACCTAGTGTTAAGACACTCCGTTCTCCGACTTTAAATACTGTATGTATATATGTATGTATATATATATGTATGTATGTATGTATATATATATATGTATGTATGTATGGATATATATAGTGTATGTATATATATATATATATATATATATATATATATATATATATATATATATATATATATATATATATATATATATATATATATATATATATATATATATATTATATATATATATATATATATATATATATATAGATATATATATATATATATATATATATATATATATATATATATATATATATATATATATATCGTAATAGTGTACATATATATCAGATGATCTATATATACATGATTCGTCACTTCCTCATAATAAACATATAATATAATATAGCTGCGCTCGCAACTTTGTCTGTGGGAATTTGAAGAAAACATATAAAAATTTGAACCCGCGCCTCATAGAAACCGTCCAAGCGCTCTCACCACTAAGCTATGCGTTCTTCCTCCCGCCGCGTCTACATTCTTATATGCTTTATACAACTTATTACGTTGTCAGCATCTCTGTAGGCAGATTTTAGAATTTTTATATGTTTTCTTTAAGTATTTTTTTTTATTTACGCACCGATAAAAGAAAATAAACTCTAAATATTAAGTACAGTTTACTGTAAGACAATGGTGAAAACTGCATTTGAATCGGTTAAGCCGTTCCTGAGATAAGCGTGCACAAACGAACAGACAGACAGACAAAAAATAAAATTTTATATACTACGTACATTTATAAACGACCCAAAATCCGTTTTTTTATTTACCTTTCATATACAGACACCGATCTGTTACATTTTTATTAATATATATGTATAGTTATATAGGTCTGTCTGTGAACGCGACAGCCCTGGGTTCGATACCCATTAGGGTAAATAAATTAATTAATTCCCTTATTCTGGTAACAAGACAGAGTGCGGCGTTGAGTTCCGCCACTTAACACGCAATGTCTAGAATTGGACAATATGGATATAATTTAGTAGAAATAAAAAAAAAAAAAACAAAAATATACGGAACCTCAATACGCATATACCTATAAAGCGTATATCTATATATATATATACACTATAGAGTATATTAGCTATGGGAGGGGACGCCATAAAACCCCATGCCCTTGATACGCATTGATCGATCTCCATAGGGCGAGGTTAGGACCTACTTTAGTAAAAGATCAGAAAAGTTTTTGTGATATTTGTATGCTATAATACATACATACATTAATAACAACTATATGTTATATATTAGATACTGGGTTCGATTCCGTTTGATGGAACATATCTATATCTATCCCGCTATATACGGGATACAGCGTGAAATTTTTTTTTTTTTATAGTCTATAATATAAATACTTTCGCTAGTATCTCAAGTCGCTAATCGTTAATAAAATTTGCTTTATGACAAATAAAAAAAAAATTCAAAGCCAAGGTCACAAGTTCTCATTCATTGTGTTATCATATGCAAGCGCGCAATCACAATTTCCCGCATCAGGTATTAAGAGGAGGGGAGGAGGAACAAAAGGAGGAGGGGGGAGGTCCTAGCACTACGTATTCTCAGTTTAACTAGATATATGGGGGAGTTAAAAAAAACTACTAAAAAAATTACGTACTAAATTACGGCATTGGATTGATTTAATTATGTATCAGTGGAGATAAAATAACGGTTATAGCTGTTATAGAACTAAATGAAAGTTTTATTATAACGTTGATCTACTTTATAACTGGTATATAAAGCAGATAGAACAAAGTGTTTAGACTCGACTCTCCGTTTTTCTCCTATACTTTGACGCTATACCACGTTTTACACTTGCTTCTGACTGTGTCACACATTTATCCAGTACAGTGGGCTATATAGACACGATTAACGTGATGTGATATAGCCTATAGCCTATAGCCTTACTTGATAAATAGACTATTTAATACAAAAATGTAGTTTTTTATTTATATAAGTAGTTCCCGAGAAAAAAGCTCTTAATAAATAGATTAAATTCATTTAAATAACACATATATATTATATTAACTTAATAAAACAGTAAAACCAGAACAAATGTACATACGGACAAATTTTCATATTTATATTATTAATAGATGTAAGATTAACTTAGGTATATATATACACAAAATGAATTCGAACCAGTAACTACCTAATGTACAAATTTTATTTACAGTACAAAAATAAACGTTTACTCACAAATTCGATAACACGTCCGTCTGCTATGAAATTCTGTCAACGACTGAAGCAATGATTCAAAATACGTTTAACTTAGAGTATACATATACATATATATATATATAGATATATAAATTTCTTTTTTTTTTCCTCAGAGATGTCCGTTAACTTTTAATTTACATTAAATTCATACTAGTTGATTTATAGCGGCGAAATTGTTCTTTTTTGCACGACGGTTGAGGATTCGATTCCCATAAGAGAAGAATAAAAAAAAATCATTTTCTTTGTTCTGGTAATAAAAAAATCGCGAAGGCGTTGAGTTCCGTCACTTAAAGTTAAACACGCAATGGGTTGCGTGTATAGCGGGAAACAGAGTGTTTGACACTAGGTCCCCTACCCTACCCTGCTACAAGCGTGATACAGCGTGAAGCTAAATAAAAAAAATACTCACAAAATTCCTTTAAACAATGACAATGACAGTACTTTCTGTATATTTTCCTCTAAACGTCACAAATATGTTGAAAACGTTTTGTCGTACTCAGAAACGGCCATTACCTTTTAAATGTAATTAAATATTCGTTGAAATATTAAAATCTCCTTTTGTTATTTTAATTTGTAATTATAATTAAGCTAATTTAAATATTATTATTTTTATCATCTACTTTAAGTTCTTAAATTAATTTCGCTAGCTTGTGTATCTGTAGTTAAATATTCTAGGGTGGGCACAAGACGGTTCTGGGGTGGGCACGGAATTAAATTAGCTTCACGCTGTATCCCGCACATGGCAGGGTAGGCAGAGGGAGCCGTAGGAACCTCCGCTTCCCGCTTTCAGCCTTTAAAGGCATTGCGTTTATAGCGTGGCGGAACTCAACGCCGCGCTTCTCCTTGTTACTAGAGCAAGGAAAATGATATTTTTTATTACTCTCTCATGGAAATCGAACCCTCAACCGTCGTGTTCACAGTCAGACTTCTCTTACTTAAATCTTGCTCACAAATAAAACATTTTATCCTCTAATAAAAAAGCAATGTAGCTAACGGACATCTCTGTGAATGATATATATATATATATATATATATATATATATATATATATATATATATATATATATATATATATATATATATATATATATATATATATATATATATATATATATATATATATATATATATATATATATATATATATATATATATATGCATTTACTCACAGTAATCACAATAAGTACGTCCGCTCACGAGGAAACACCGTCAAGGACTGACGCCTGACAGAGACGATATAAAGAATGGCTTAGCTTAGCTTTGTTTTGTTTTATTACTTTTTTGTCCGTGCATTTCGTTACAGTCTATATAACTGGTTGGTTTGTAGAATAATAAAAGAGTTTATATATATATATATATATATATATATATATATATATATATATATATATATATATATATATATATATATATATATATATATATATATATATATATATATATATATATATATATATAATATATATAATATATATATATATATTATATATATATATATATATATATATATATATATAATATATATATACTTATAATGATTGTAGATTTAGTATTTACTCTATTTAATTTGTATCGTCATCTAGTAACTTTATTTTGTATATTAAAATAATTTAATATAGCTTATAGCCTATGGCCTGTAGGCTATAGCCTGTTGGGCTCTAGGCTATAGCCTTCCTCGATAAACATGACATTGTCATAATTCATTTGACCAAATTTGCCATAATAGGGTTATAGAAATTTAAAAAAAATTACATGTCCAAAATAAATAATTTCAAAAAGGAAAATTGCTGTCAAACTGTCATGACAATTATCTGCTTTAAGTTCTTAAATTAATTTCACTCGCTTGTGTATTTGTTATTAAATATTCTAAAGTGGGCACCAAACGATTCTAGGGTGGGCACCGAACGATTTTGGGGTGGGCACGGAGCCCACCCCCCCTTATCCTACACATATGCCAATGTAAAGAAAAAGATCTTTATTTTACTTTTAATAAAGTACAAGAAGCAGATTAAAGCCTAACCAGGTTGATTTTGTATTGTAGAACTGAACGCCTCAGGGAAACTATATCCAAATATTCCCCTCGAACAGGAATCGAACCGACGACTAGCGCGTTTACAGAGAAACCAAAGATAATTCAGGCCAACAATATTTCCTTACAAGAAACCGCTTAATTAATGACTCATACAAACCAAGGCCAGTGTTATCTCATCATAAAAGCTAATTGCTATAATTAATTATCTAAGTATATAGGAGTATTTCACTGTAAACGGGACGGTCACTGGTTCGATCCCAACTCGGGGTACATTATTTATTTTCATTCCCAATGTCTGACAGACAGTGGCTCCACTGTTTGGGATACAGTGTGAAAATATATAGTTCCACTAGCTTTTGCCCGCGACTTCGATTATTATCATACTTCTAAGTTGAAGTAAAAATGAGTTAAATGCCATATAAACTTTACACCCCCATTTTACCATTTTAAGGGTTTAATTTCTAAAAAATCCTTTATTAGTACTCACTTACATTTTAAAAGGAAACTTTGTACCAAATTTAAAATTTCTAGGTGCAGTAGTTTCAGCTGTGTTAATATATAAGTCACAAGTCATAAGCTATAATGACTGACTGACTTATTACACTTTATTGCAAATAAAAAAAAATTACGAATCATTAAGATAAAGCTAATATATATATATATATATATATATATATATATATATATATATATATATATATATATATATATATATATATATATATATATATATATATATATATATATATATATATATATATATGTATAAAGACCTTATCACTACAAGTGATCTCTTACAGGCACCTGTGTAGAGACCACACGTTATAAAAAGAACCGGCACGGTGCAAAAAGTGTTAACCAAACTTTAGTTTATTTTTATTTATATATAAATATTGTTATATATTTGCATTTACATACATCTCAGCCTCTAGTCTAGACTCTATATATATACCTATGCCTTTTATGTATGCACGCATGTATGTATGTACGCATGCATGTGGATTTATATATATATATATATATATATATATATATATATATATATATATATATATATATATATATATATATATATATATATATATATATATATATATTTACATGTATGTATGTTCTACCGACCCTTTCCCTTTCGCCCTTAAAGGTTATCTGGAAGAGATGGCTACAAAGCCATAAGATCACCTCGTGTACATTGTTTTTTGTATTTTTATATTTATATTTTGTACAAATAATGAAATAAATAAATAAAATAAAAAAATTATGGGTACCTTACCTACAATCACTACTTTTTTTTTATCTAGCTTCACGCTGTATCCCGCATGGCAGGGCAACCAGAGGGAACCTAATGTTAAGACACTCCGTTCCCCAATCTCCGCCCACTTTTGTGTTGAGAAAATGAAAATAATTCATTATCTTAAGTTAGAATCGAACCCACGACCGTCGTATTTACAGAGAGACACTCTGTATCAAATTCTGTATTTTCCCCGCAATCGTAAATCTTACGCCAAATATACTGCTGACGCTACCAAAACCAGGACTGTTGCCAAAAAGACAAGTGAATCACGTCTTTCTCGGTATTTCACAGATAGTGACTAGAGTTTTATCATCAACGTGTCCTTTACAAATACTTTGTTTATTACATCGTGTTAAATTATTTATAGTTTAATAGTAGTAGATTCGAATATGACTTGGGGTATTTTTGTAATTCATAATAATAAATGGTAGTCACCTCTACATTTGGGGCAAGACTCCTTCTATTTGGGTCATTTGTATCGTATCGTATCTGGTTACACCATCAGGCACTATCCTGATGTTATTTCCATTGTCTGCCTTCTGATTGTCTTCAGCATCCTCAGTGGTTGGTATATTGGTCTCATATGCCCAACCTTCTTCTACAACTTCCTTGGGCGTCTAACTCTAGGGATAAGTATGATAAAGTACTTCAATACTATCTCAGGAGATGCTTTATGTCATGTTTACCAAGATACCCTCGAGTGAATGTAGCTTCTGCCTGCTGCTACACCCCCGTGGGTAAATCATGACCCATGACACATTAATGTGCCCAGAAATTCTCGTATAATGGGTTACATGCTGCAATATAGCCTATATATAGCCTTCCTAGATATTTATATGGACTATAGATATTTTGAGCTTAGAGCGCTTAACCGAGCGAAGCTTCTTCACGTTTATTATATTAGAAAAATATAGAGAATTACTATTTTAACTTTTTTTTATCATCGTAACAGATCTGTCGCAGTTCGCTTCGCTTCGCTTTCTGACCACTTTTAGCTTCGCTTTCACTAAAATTTAACGTTGAGCTTTGTATTAAAAGATAAGAATTATCACATGCAGGTACAGTCAGACAATGTGTCACTATGACACGAAATAGAATTGTCTGAAATAACTGAAATATTTGATCTGGATCCAATAAGCAATTAACTTTTTTTGTCTGAATCTCGAAACGAAAATAATAAAAAAAATTACCCAATAAATTAGATTTTTCAATTGGAATTATAAAACGATGGTATTAAATTCAATTTCGTCGTTATTCCTTTGTTTTGGCTTGCCGGAGCGCCAAACGCTGCGGTCCCTGCCTACCTCTTCCGCCTCGTCCGCTGTCATTAACTTCTTCATTCATGTTTACGTGACCTTCCTTAATTGACACTGCGTTATCGACTGACTGACACTGACATTTTGTACAAAAAACCCCAAATTACTAAATAAAAAAGGCAATCTTGGCACAGTGGAACAGCATCTGACTGCTGATACGATGGTAGTAAACTTTATCCCACCAGAAACAAAGTATTGCTTTCATTCGCCCCATTCGGCAAGACACAACACGACGTTGAGCTCTACTCTAGAAGTATATAATATATAGAATTCTAAGTGAAATCGGAGAACGGAGTGTCTCAGTATAAAGACGTAGAGAGAAGAGAGTTTCCTTCCGTTTGTATGGGCTGTAAAACTTAAACTCCAGTTTCTTGTTCTCGTACTAATTCTAGTCCTGATCTCCAAGAGCACCTTTACATTGCTCTTCGGCTATCTGCGCAATGGTTTTGGCCTACCAGTACCTCAGTATCGAGAGTTATATATATCTATATTGAGTACCTCCATTCAACGACCTACGGCTCAAAGTCAGATACAAAATGGAAATTGTCTGTCTGTAACAAATTATAAGCGAAAGTCTACAAAGTGGTGTATTTTTTTGCATAATTTGATCACTTATGGAAAAGCACAGCTACATATCATTTGAGCTTATATATAAAAAAGTCTCTACATTTTTTTTTATATAGAAAGAAAGTAGAACATGGAGTACGCCTAAGAAAAAAAAAATAGAAATGTCTATGAAATATAAAGTAATAGTTTAATAGTAGTAGATTCGAATATGACTTGGGGTATTTTTGTAATTCATAATAATAAATGGTAGTCACCTCTACATTTGGGGCAAGACTCCTTCTATTTGGGTCATTTGTATCGTATGATTTCTGGTTCCACCACCAGGCACTATCCTGATGTTATTTCCATTGTCTGCCTTCTGATTGTCTTCAGCATCCTCAGTGGTTGGTATATTGGTCTCATATGCCCAACCTTCTTCTACAACTTCCTTGGGCGTCTAACTCTAGGGATAAGTATGATAAAGTACTTCAATACTATCTCAGGAGATGCTTTATGTCATGTTTACCAAGATACCCTCGAGTGAATGTAGCTTCTGCCTGCTGCTACACCCCCGTGGGTAAATCATGACCCATGACACATTAATGTGCCCAGAAATTCTCGTATAATGGGTTACATGCTGCAATATAGCCTATATATAGCCTTCCTAGATATTTATATGGACTATAGATATTTTGAGCTTAGAGCGCTTAACCGAGCGAAGCTTCTTCACGTTTATTATATTAGAAAAATATAGAGAATTACTATTTTAACTTTTTTTTATCATCGTAACAGATCTGTCGCAGTTCGCTTCGCTTCGCTTTCTGACCACTTTTAGCTTCGCTTTCACTAAAATTTAACGTTGAGCTTTGTATTAAAAGATAAGAATTATCACATGCAGGTACAGTCAGACAATGTGTCACTATGACACGAAATAGAATTGTCTGAAATAACTGAAATATTTGATCTGGATCCAAATAAACAATTAACTTTTTTTTGTCTGAATCTCGAAACGAAAATAATAAAAAAAATTACCCAATAAATTAGATTTTTCAATTGGAATTATAAAACGATGGTATTAAATTCAATTTCGTCGTTATTCCTTTGTTTTGGCTTGCCGGAGCGCCAAACGCTGCGGTCCCTGCCTACCTCTTCCGCCTCGTCCGCTGTCATTAACTTCTTCATTCATGTTTACGTGACCTTCCTTAATTGACACTGCGTTATCGACTGACTGACACTGACATTTTGTACAAAAAAACCCCAAATTACTAAATAAAAAAGGCAATCTTGGCACAGTGGAACAGCATCTGACTGCTGATACGATGGTAGTAAACTTTATCCCACCAGAAACAAAGTATTGCTTTCATTCGCCCCATTCGGCAAGACACAACACGACGTTGAGCTCTACTCTAGAAGTATATAATATATAGAATTCTAAGTGAAATCGGAGAACGGAGTGTCTCAGTATAAAGACGTAGAGAGAAGAGAGTTTCCTTCCGTTTGTATGGGCTGTAAAACTTAAACTCCAGGTTCTTGTTCTCGTACTAATTCTAGTCCTGATCTCCAACAGCACCTTTACATTGCTCTTCGGCTATCTGCGCAATGGTTTTGGCCTACCAGTACCTCAGTATCGAGAGTTATATATATCTATATTGAGTACCTCCATTCAACGACCTACGGCTCGAAGTCAGATATAAAATGGAATTTGTCTGTCTGTAACAAATTATAAGCGAAAGTCTACAAAGTGGTGTATTTTTTTGCATAATTTGATCACTTATGGAAAAGCACAGCTACATATCATTTGAGCTTATATATAAAAAAGTCTCTACATTTTTTTTTATATAGAAAGAAAGTAGAACATGAGTACGCCTAAGAAAAAAAAATAGAAATGTCTATGAAATATAAAGAATGTGAGAAGGAAACAGGCGCAGTAATTTTAAAGTGGTCAATGATTATATTGAAATTCCAAGTCTTTCTGCCTCTTCTTCTTCTTCCTGGCATTAGTCCCGGCTTTTGCCAGGGTCTGCCTTCCGACTAAGACCAATCGGTCCATATGAGTGGCGAAGTGGTTTTTTGTGGAGCGATTGCCATCTGACCTCCAAACCCATTACTGGGAGAAACCAAGAAAGGAAAGGGAATAAGAGGCAGAAAGACTTGGAATATAGGGGAGGGACACCACTTACATGGATTGGATCGGGTTATGAAAGTGGTGGCTCGAGGTCCCGGGGTCGCGTACCCGTATGCCGGAAACCAAATATCGGACAGATAATTGGCTAGACACCCTCTGAGATGCCAACGCCACGCGGTGTTCCCAGGCGGTCACCCATCCAAGTACTGAACGCGCCCGACGTTGCTTAACTTCGGTGATCGGACGAGAACCGGTGTGTTCAACGTGGTATGGACGTTCACATTTTATCGCCTATATTACATAATAAGCAGAGAGAGAATAGAGACACTATGTTCATCAACTCCATCCAAATTTGAGATGCTGTAGGCCGGTTCCAACACTTGCTGATAAAGTCACAGATATACATTATGTTCCTTGTCTGGCAGATAAACAACTAGATTTTGGGCTCACAGATCTCATATAGAAATATGCAGCTGATAAAGACCTGCTTTTTAACTATCAGCCTATATCTGATACACTTTATCAGTAACCGGTGAATCTGGCCCTGAGTGTGGAGACCAGGTATTGGCTTATCCTTATTTATACGTGTAAGTAAAAATGTTTGGACCAATTTTTACGAAATCTGCGCTCGGAGGAGTATGTCATTTGGTACACTTATAGTCTATGTGTGTATGTATGTATGTATGTATGTATGTATGTGTGTATGTGTGTATGTATGTATGTATGTATGTATGTATGTATGAATGTATGTATGTATTTATGTATGTATGTATTTATGTATATATGTATGTATGTATGTTTTATGATAATAATGTAAAAAAGCGTGGGGTGCATGGTGTTAATAGATTACTTAATAAGCGCCTTTTTTTATTTAGTTCAATTTAAAATAAAAAAATATTTTAGCAAATTTTCCTACAAAAGCGTTTTTTTTAAACATTTTTTATTTACTATTATTAATTTTTCTAAGCAAAAATCAAACTATAGACAAATCAAATTAAAGCTTTTATTTGTTCATTATTTAATTTGTCAATGTCACAGAAAGTTTTTGTTTTAAAATACAATTCGATTTCTTGTAACGTTCTTCCTTTTGTCTCTGGCAATCTCCACCAAATATATATAAGGCTTACTGACATTATTACAGCATTTAAAAAGAATAATCCATGATATCCCAAAGCGTTCACTAAATGAGATAACAAAAATATATTCAAAGACAAAGCCCCCATCAAAATTGAACAAGATATGAAGAAGCAGAATAATTTAACTTCTAGAGGATAAATTTCACCCAAAAGCCCTTCCAGAACAGGATATGGTCCTGCTTTTAAAATTAAGAATAAACTAACAGTAGAAGAATACTCAGCCATTGAAGTAAGTAGTGAGTGGATTTAAAGTATACAGTAATACTTAGTGTAATCAAACGCTGATAGCAACAACACTTGTTGTGAACAACATGTTCCTCATCGACATTTTGGTGATCAAGAAGCATGACAAGCCTGCACCGGTTATGATGAAACCGTCTACAACTAAAGTGAAGAAGAAAACCTTAGGCGATCCAGTTATTTCTTCAATTATGACAATGGCTAAGGCGTTGAAACTTAGTTTTCCAGCAGCGGTTAGATAAGTCTGCATCATTATGCTTAAGAACATAAGGTCCCAGAAATATTTCTTTTTTAATATAAATAATATCTTTTTAATGTACTATCACAATTTTTTTCCTGTGCATTTTTCAATTTGGTTTTTCCATTTTCATCATGAGCTGAAGTTCGATATCAGAGTTTTCAAAGTTTCCATGGATTTTGCATGCATCAGCGCATTCTTGAAATCTTCCTCTCGAAGCTAGCCAATGGGGACTCTCCTCCCAAAAAAACGGCAGGATCATCCCCACGGTTGATGGTATGACACCCACTAACGCGACAACCCTCCAATGCCATATATTTCCTAGCGCGTGACTTATAGCCGTGCCCACAGATGGTGCTAATGTACTTATCAAGTTCAGATACAATCCTCTGGAATTGGGTGACACGTATTCCGAAATTGTGCATATTTTCAAAGCAAATAGAGCACCTAATGCTATTCCTCCCAAAAATCTAGAAATCACAAGCGTCGTCATATCTTGGGCAAAATATAAAAGTATGAAATTTGCTGTCATCGGTATAGAGAAGACGATGAATGACCATCTTCTGCCAATTTTATCAGACACAATCGCTGCCAGTCCCAAACCAATCACGGCAAGAAAGTAAACAGAAGATGCTGTAAGCAGAAAAAGAATATATTAAAAATCCGCATTGCTGTACTAGAGATATATTTAATAATATATGTATCATTGAAACATATATTCATATTTATTTAATCAGTATTAGATTTAGTTTTAATATTATGTTGAAATTTTTTATCACCATGGGAAAAAACAATGCAAATTAAGAATAATAGCGGTCCAAGAGTATTATGTTGTGGCACCCCATATATAAGACATGGCAAAACACAGACAAAGTACTTTAGTACTTTATTAATCAGATACATAGATATAACCTGCTGAGAGGACAAAGTGAAGTCTTCTTCTTACAACTATTGTTTACAAACAAACAATGACAATGTAAAATAGTCCTTAAATTCACACACCTAAGAATGAAATTTCACCATCATCTAAGACAATATCGTCTTTCCTCTTCAGAGACCGTATCATCCCCGCTATGTGTCCACCGATAAAGCCATTGGCTATTGACACTGAATTTATTCCACATATTACTAGTATCTGGAAATTGAAACATATATATATATATATATATATATATATATATATATATATATATATATATATATATATATATTATATATATATATATATATATATATATATATATATATATATATACGTATGTATGTACATTTGTATGTAATAATCAAACATTTCAAACTATGATAAGTTAGAAGAGATCCTAGGTACAAGGAGCATGGACAGTGGAGGTTAACATATATTTCAAAGTTTACACTTTACTTTAGCTTCACACTGTATCCCGCACATAGCAGGGTAGGCAGAGTGACCGTAGGCTCAAGTAATATATATATATATATATATATATATATATATATATATATATATATATATATATATATATATATATATATATATATATATATATATATATATATATATATATATATATATATATATATATATATATATATATATATATATATATATATATATATAGATTTCGTACCTTTTGTGAAAATAACTTCGTCATCACTTGCCCTGGTGAACGTCAAGTTAGCAAATGGTATAATATTGCACACACAATGCAATAAAATTAACAGGTCTCTGCATTATAATAATTATATACAAGCGAATAAGGTGCAAATCTGTTTGTCTGTGAGTAAAAATATCGGTCAAGTGCGAGTTGGTGAAAGAACTAGGGTTCCGTACTGATTTAGTGACAGTAAGTTTACGAAGAGTACATATAATTAAGGAAAATTGACAAGCTTATATACTATTTTTTTTTAATTTTAATGATTATTTAAAGTATTAATCCACAGTAAGGATAGAAATATTGACGGTAAATGATTGTTCTTTACAATAATATTTGTATAGCGGAAATTTGTAAAAATCTGCCTACAGAGATGCTGACAACGTAATAAGTTGTATAAAGCATATAAGAATGTTGACGCGGCGGGAGGAAGAACTCATGGCTCAGTGGTGAGTGTGACTGAACGGTTTCCATGAGGCGCGGGTTCAAATCCCGCTGCTGTTTCCATTAAGTATTATTTTAAGCTTTTATTGACACTAACGCTCGTAATGGAGTTTCTTATTCGTTTCTAAATTTACAATTTTATGATTTTTAACTTTATATACAGTATTTTGATTAAATTGTACTATTGAATTAATATATTAAATTGTATTATAGTATGGATTTTCTTTTTCACGCGATCTACATATATCAAAAATGATCCTAACAGATGGACAGACGGACAAAAATAGGTGATCGTATAAGGATTCCGTTTGACCCTCTCGAGGTACGGAACCCTAAAAATATATTTTTTAAATAAAATTCTTGAATTTGTACTGACAGTAATAGTGCAATTGTGCTTCTAAGCAAAAGAACACCCTTACTGCACTCTCCGCCTATACTATATGCGGTATACAGGGTGAAGCTAAAAGAGAAAATAAAGAAATAACTTCTAAATCGTATGAGAAAGCTATTAATAATAAATATAATAGATATTTAACAAAGCAACTTGACACTATATTAGTATTAATACATTGCATTCATTAAAATTCTATACTAAAAACCGGTTTTTGTATGGCGTATGCAGTTTAATTAATCATTTTGCTGCAGAGAGTCTAATGTCAAAACTTTTTAAAGAGGATACATATTGAGTAGACTAGAGCGGGAAACCTTTTCCCACAAATGAGAATCGAACCTTGAACCGTCACTGATAATAAAGTAGTATTATTTACTACAATACTATTTTATAATTGAAAGTGAAAAGTCTCCATTCTTCACTTTTCTCTTCTATTTGGTGTGAAATCTATAGATATAAAAAAATAATTAAAGAAAACATATAAAAATTGGACGGTTTCCATGAGGTGCGGGTTCGAATCCCGCTACATTTAAATTTATTTATGCTTTCTTTAAGCATTTTGCTATCCTTAGTGTGGATTAACACTTTTAAAAATCATCAAAATACCTATAGATATATTACTTATAGATTGATATAGAGATATCTATAGATTTAAGGCCAAATGGAGGAGAAAAGTGGAGAGTGGAGAGTTTTCTCTGTCGATTCTTTTAACCTTTTCTCCCACAGGTGGTTTTATAGGTAGCACATCTCCCATATATAGCAGGTTAAGTAGAGGAAATCTAGTGTTAAGATACTCCGATACCCACTTTACGCCTAGTTTTCCCCTCATGGGAATCGAACCCACAGCTGTCGTGTTTACAGTGAGATAGATAGACAGACTTGACTTCAAGTGACTTAAATTCATATAAAGAATAATTAAATGCCTGTATTTTATACAATGCAATTAAAATATGTAGTCAAGAATAATAGATAAGTCAAGAAGTTCATAGTTGTCGGCTTCATTTTGTTTTATTATAAACCTCCTTATATACCTCTTTCGCCTCGTCCACATTTTTTAACCTCTTGATATATGCCTTGATCCTTCTTGTTACGTGACTCCTCTACCTCTCTAACCTCTGACATGTGTAAAATATATCTTTTTTGCCATTCCTCTACTCCTCATTCTCTCAACGTGCCCAAACTAACTGAGCTTAATGTTCTAATAATGACACGCAAACTGAATAAACAAATAAATAAGTAAATGAATAAATCAATTAAATTATGAGCCAATAAATAAATAAATGAATAAATATTTCATCCAAATACTCTCCGACTTTGCGAACAGCGAGTTTTAAGCGTGTTTTTTAGCTTTTAAGTCTATTAAACGCTATTTATTCCACTATACCGTGGCTATATATAGTGGTAGATATAGAGATGGTGGTATACATGGTGGTATGGCTGGGCCCACCCCAGAATTTATAAAAAGAAATAATTTTGAATTATATATGAAAAAAATAAGAGTAAAATGTCTACGCTCTTCACTTTTATCTTCTATTTGGCCTGGCATCTACAGATATACGGATACTAAATTATATATATATATATATATATATATATATATATATATATATATAGCAAATTGTTTTCTGAGTAATTGCTTTAATAATTGTGCAGGCGTTATTACATTTCATATAACTGTCACTTACAGATCAGAAGAGAAAGAAAAAGACGATCCATAGAAGGGATCCCCAACGGTACCTGTCCATGAGATCCTGTAGCACGAAGCCCCAGGGCGTCGCCCCTGTATGCAATATGTGTGTACAATAATATACGGGACAGGGTGAAGTTCTCATAGATACCAAGTAATTAAAAGAAAATTAGTGCCAAAACCTTTAACTCTCCGCTTTACACTCACCGAAACTCAACGCCGCGCTTCGTTTTTGT
Organism: Dione juno; assembly: GCA_037127375.1. Lineage (NCBI taxonomy): Eukaryota > Metazoa > Arthropoda > Insecta > Lepidoptera > Nymphalidae > Dione > Dione juno. The sequence continues at coordinate 832,373 of JAXRJS010000107.1, read as the reverse complement.
TTTACCGAAGCGGAGCAAACGTCTCACCTAACAAGAACGAACTAAACTCTGAAGGATAGAGGTTATATCGAAAATATATGTATAGATTAAAAGTTACGGATTATGTGTTTGTGGTGAATGTTTAAAAAAAAAGTTAAAAAAATCTTGTTAAGACACTTCGTTCACCGCTCTCCACTCTCCGTTCTCCATCCAGTTTCGTAGAATTCGTTTATGGAGAGCTGGAGCTCAACGACGCCCTTTCTATTGTTACCAAGACGAAGAATTGACCCACAAACGTTGCTTACTGTGCCGTAGTGCCACGACATCCCCAACATTCTCCATCCATATCCATACAACATCCCCCAGCCCGCTCGTCAGCCGCAAGCGGAGGCTCGAGTCCAGCAGGGGACGCCCTTGCCACCGACGTTTCCTCTCAAGCAGACACGATAGTGCTTGCTACTTCTCAGAGACAGAGTACCCTCTTCCCTCCCCAACCGGTGTCGCTGTCAAGGCCAATAAGGCTAACAGCATTAAACTATAACTAAAATATATATATATATATATATATATATATATATATATATATATATATATATATATATATATATATATATATATATATATATATATATATATATATATATATATATATATATATATATTCCTCATTTTTAGACATAGAAGTATGAAAGTAGGTATATAAGTTTTGGATTAGTAGAATCGATCTGTGTAGACCAAATGGACAAATTCTCCCCTAAAGAGGTAAAATATGTAAAAAAAATTACCATTTCTCGACTATACAATAAAAATTTGTATACAGAGTATACACGATTGGAAATAAAAATGATCCGTTTAGGTGAAATGGACAAAAATCTCCCCTAAATGGGTAAATTGGAGGGGTAATAAATTGTAAGTACAGGTGGACGTAGTCGCTGGCAAAAGCTAGTATACTATATGGAATTTTAAGCTATTTCCATTTAGCTATACGAGCGAAGTCGAAGGACAAAGCTAATAATTGTTTAGTATTGTAAATATATAATAATAGAGTGAACTTGCTTATTTTGCACGGTCTACTTTCAGCACTAGAGCATTTGTTCAGTTGGCTTCCATCTGAGCGAGCGATGACAATAATATCGCAAAAGGTAAGTTTTTTTTTTAAATATATGCTTAGATATTTGATAAAATTGTATTTATTTGGACATATTCATTTACGAGTGTTATTTTATTATATTTGTTGCTTTTTTTAAATATCTCTCTCTCTCTCTGTTAGGTGATATATTTTACTAAGTATATACTGAGCTAAGCCAAGTGTTGTATTTGTGGGAATAAAAAAAAATTGTGTAAAGAGTTTGGGTTATTCCTGTGATGTGATGTGATGTGATGAGATGTGATGTGATGTGATGTGACGTGATGTGATGGAGTATTGGTATAAAGTCAAAGTCAAGATTAAAAATTGTATTCAAATCATACAAAAGTTGCTTACTAAAGACTTCCTTAGCAAAAGAAAACAGAGAGTAATGATTGGGGATTATATAAGTAGTGATTCCTTTGTAAGCTTTGGTGTCCCACAAGAAAGTGTTTTGAGGCCTACGCTATTTCTAGTTTATATCATGAATTTTTAAGTCTAAGCATTGGAACTTTACCTACAGAGGATACTGTATTTATTTATTCCAGTTCGTGTACACAATTCTCAATTATTTTTTGATAAAAACTAGTATATTATATAGTATTTTAATTTAAATTTTCAGGTACTAGTAATATGTGGAATAAATTCAGTCTCAATAGCCAATGGTTTTATCGGTGGACACATAGCGGGGATGATTCGGTCTCTGAAGAAGAAAGATGATATCACCTTAGAAGATAACGAAATTTATTTCTTAGGTATATTTTATATAAAGTATTATATATGATAAAAGGGAGAGAGAGAGTGTGTGTAAACAGAGTTAAGACACTCAGATCTCCATTTAACGCGTGACTCAAGTATTTTTACTGAAGAAGTTTTAAGTGATGGAACTATACGAGGTACCAGAGGGAGATCTAAAAAAGAATGCCCTAAAAAATAAAGTAATGTTTCATTGTATCTTCTTAGGACGAATCCAACGATAGTTAAAGATTCAACCCAATCTCAAGGATTAAATTATTTTATTTCCTCAGCTCTGGTAGACAAAGGGCGGCGTTGAGTTTCGCCACTCAACCCAAGAATTCAGGTGAAAAGTAGAGAATAGTGTGTTGTAACATCATTCTATTCCATCACATCTATTAGTTTCTCTTCTAATTTAAATACTAATATTTTCTTTTTCTTTCAGCATCTTCTGTTTACTTTCTAGCCGTGATTGGTTTGGGACTGGCAGCGATTGTGTCTGATAAAATTGGCAGAAGATGGTCATTCATTGTCTTCTCTACACCGATGGCAGCAAATTTCATACTTTTATATTTTGCCCAAGATATGACAACACTTGTGATTTCTAGATTTTTGGGAGGAATAGCATTAGGTGCTCTATTTGCTTTGAAAATATGCACAATTTCGGAATACGTATCACCCAATTCCAGAGGATTGTATCTGAACTTGATAAGTACATTAGCACCATCTGTGGGCACGGCTATAAGTCACGCGCTAGGAAATATATGGCATTGGAGGGTTGTCGCGTTAGTGGGTGTCATACCATCAACCGTGGGGATGATCCTGCCGTTTTTTTGGGAGGAGAGTCCCCATTGGCTAGCTTCGAGAGGAAGATTTCAAGAATGCGCTGATGCATTCCGCAAAATCCATGGAAACTTTGAAAACTCTGATATCGAACTTCAGCTCATGATGAAAATGGAGAAAACAAAATTGAAAAATGCACAGGAAAAAAATTGTGATAGTACATTTAAAAAGATATTATTCATATTAAAAAAGAAATATTTCTGGGACCTTATGTTCTTAAGCATAATGATGCAGACTTATCTAACCGCTGCTGGAAAACTAAGTTTCAACGCCTTAGCCATTGTCATAATTGAAGAAATAACTGGATCGCCTAAGGTTTTCTTCTTCACTTTAGTTGTAGACGGTTTCACCATAACCGGTGCAGGCTTGTCATGCTTCTTGACCACCAAAATGTCGATGAGGAACATGTTGTTCACAACAAGTGTTGTTGCTATCAGCGTTTTGACTACACTAAGTATTACTGTATACTTTAAATCCACTCACTACTTACTTCAATGGCTGAGTATTCTTCTATTGTCTGTATATTTCTTAATTTTAAAAGCAGGACCATATCCTGTTCTAGAAGGGCTTTTGGGTGAAATTTATCCTCTAGAAGTTAAATTATTCTGCTTCTTCATATCTTGTTCAATTTTGATGGGGGCTTTGTCTTTGAATATATTTTTGTTATCTCATTTAGTGAACGCTTTGGGATATCATGGATTATTCTTTTTAAATGCTGTAATAATGTCAGTAAGCCTTATATATATTTGGTGGAGATTGCCAGAGACAAAAGGAAGAACGTTACAAGAAATCGAATTGTATTTTAAAACAAAAACTTTCTGTGACATTGACAAATTAAATAATGAACAAATAAATAGTTTAATATAAAAAAATGATTGGAGTATATTTCGGTTTTTATTTATATGGTAGAAAGGAGAGGAGAGTCTTGAAAATTCAGCTCTAATAACTCTTAGAGTTATTATCCTTAGGTTAGCCTTAGGATGGAAATAATCAATATTTACAAATTGCTTAGTATTTCAAGATAAGTACTGTTTGCAAAATAGGTCATGTTTAATTTATAATTATGCGTTCATATATTACTTGTATATATAAAAAAAAAAGAAAAACAAAGTATGGAAAGGGAGCTGTCATGTTTCAGTACATACGCCAACCATTACCTACGACAACAAAATTTGAATTTCAAAAATAAAAAAATAAAAAATGCCTTAGGTATGTTTAAAATTTTATATATTCATACATTCTGACCTATCGCAATGTCAAATTGTAAAATCTACTTATAATTCATACCTATATATGTATAAATAAAATTAACTTGTCTGTGAATTTGAATTTTGATCTATTTTTATCTTATACAGCTGGAATATGTTCAAATATATATAAATCTAAGTAAAAGGTGAAATCATTTTTCTCAATGAAAGCATAAAATGGAATATCTTAACACTATGTAGCCTCTGCCTATTAACGCGACGGTTCGTGGGTTCGAATCCCAATGGACGAGAAAAAATGATTTTCATTTTCTTCGCTCTGGTAAAGAGCGATTCAAGGCAAAGAGCGAAAGCGGGGAACGGAGTGTCTCAACACTAGGTTCCTACGGTTCCCTCCACCTACCCTGCCATGTGCGGGATACAGCGTGAAGCTATTTTTTTTTTACTATATACATAAATGTTTGGCTGTCTTGGTTATGGTTATCAAAATTTTACGCCTAATTTTTTATATTAATAATATTAGATATATTATAGTTGTTTATGTATTAAATAAATAAATGTTATCAAGACTGTGTGTTAATTTAATTTATTATTCTGTAATAAACTTAATGATAAATATATAAATTTGCTTCCAGAGTTCTAGTCTATTAAAGTAACGGTTAGAAAACCTGATGTGCTTACAGGGATTGGGCTTAACTTTTTATATAATAATTTTGTTTAATTAAATCAAATAAATAGAAAGCCTACTCCTTATTTTACTAAATAGAACCATTTTATTTTAATGGATTTGAACCCGGGCCTCGTGGACACCGGCTTCCATGAGGTGCGGGTTCAAATCCCGTTGCGTTAAAATTTTTATATGCTCTCTTATATTATCTTCCTATCGGTGTTATTATATTCTTATAAAAAATAAAAAAAATCGTAATGCTGAAACCACACCCGTCACACTGAATAGCTTTTACCAACCGTTTCATGATGCTCAGTACAATTACTAGGCACAGTGTCTGACTTAAACTGGCGACTGTTGTGGGTTCAATTATCATAGGGGATATATTCCATTTTGAAGTTCCATTACATAAATATTTAAGATTTAATTTCACACATCACACACACACACACGCGCACACACACATATTTCACAGGAACGCACACATTAACTTCTTATTGTTAAATTGCCAAATTAGGTTTAAACTAAATAACATTGTTAAATTTTAATATATATATATATATATATATATATATATATATATATATATATATATATATATATATATATATATATATATATATATAATATATATATATATAATATATATATATATATAAATTTCTCATGTATTTATATAAATAATAGATTTGTAATCGCATGGCTTATGAATAAATAAATAAATAAATATTTCAATTTCGGCCACTCAACACGCAAAGTCTCCGAATTGGGCTAAATTTGGGGAACGGAGTGTCTTTCCACTAGATTCTCTCTGCCTACCCTGTTATGTGCGGGCAATACCTTGAAGCTTGAACCTATACTTAGTCTTCCCATAAAAATATTGCTACAAAGAAAAACAACCATTTTTTTATTTTACGTAACATTTATTACTAATACAGTGTTGGTTTAATATATTTATATAAGACTATTAAAAATATATAAAGCTTAATCGAGACTTTAAACGTTGAGGCCAGTTATCAGTAGCAGCACGCACTCTTTCTATAGAGAAACTCTTCACTGCCAATAATATGGATTGTTTTAGGGGAAGCTTGCTCGAAGGACCATTTTTGGTTATTGAATATGGTGTTGTTTAGGGGCTTTAACTACCTTCTAAAGATTGAAACCTTATTCTCAAGAATATGACTAAATGCCTCCTTCATAGCTAACACCCCACCAGATCATAACCACTTACACTTAAACTTACTTGACCACTTAAATCGGGTAACACCAACATTGTATTCTGTTGACTAATTGGGAAGCTTTTTTAGAGATGTTTGCATAAATACATTTTATAATTTAAAATATTTTCAGTTGTAAAAAAATCTCATCTGTTACAAGGCACAGATCAGGCGTCTCTTATAGACATGGTTCTAGGTCTATAGGGTGCTATCTCCTTCTAAACTATTAACTTTTAAATAATAAAAATATGTCCCGAATTAAAATCTTTTGCTTTTTAATTTCAGAATTTCTTCGAATTTCTTACTTTACTGCTTGGATGTTCTTTTTCGTACGAACACTAGTGGACGGTCAGATCTTTTTCAGTCACTTTTTTAATTGTGGCTATGAAAAGCCTCGTACATAAACCCTTCACCGAAGGGGAACCTCTTGAAAGTGAACTGTACTACGTTGTTGGGATTACTTGGGGTTGTTGGGATTATTAAAAGTACTACGTTTCTGGGATTTCTGCAAGTCAGCACACCGATCTTAATCTGCGAACATCTTTCTTTAGGGAAAAAGCAATGGAAGCTTGATATAGGTTTGTTTGGATTCGGAATGGCAGAATTTTTATAAGTAAAACTGACGCAACAGGGTTCATCTTAGTGAAATCCATTGTGTGAAGTAAATTAAAACCCCAGATATAGATTTGTATACCAAACAAAATATTGACATAATAATTTAAATTGGCAGAATAAAATTGAAAACTTTAAATTAAAGCTTTTATTTGTTCGTTAGTAAGCGTTTCCTCAACTTTATCAAAAGTGTTTGTCTTGAAGAATATTTCAATCTCATGCAACGTCCTGCCTTTCGTCTCTGGCAATCTCCACCAGATGTATGCAAGACTGAGCAACATCAAAACAGCATTTAGGAAAAACAGTCCATGATAACCTACAACACTCACAATCTGTGGCAAGAGTAGGATATTTAATGACAAAAACACTGCCAGTAGAATGCCTGTTATAAAGAAAAAATGCATCTTTAGTTCCAAAGGATATATCTCACCCATCAAAGCTTCCAAAACTGGATATGGTCCTGATTTTAAAATTAAAAAGTATACAGACAATAATATAATACTAGTCCATTGAAAAATTAGGTGATTTGATTTAAAATACATGGATACGCTTAAGAGTATCAATACACTTATATCTATCAAGCTAGTTGTGAACAGCATACTCCTCATGGACATTCTGGTTACCAAAAAACATGACATACAAGAACCGACTATGATAAAACCATCCACGACTAACGTGAATAAAAATATATCTGGCGTTCCAGTCATTTCTTCTATAATAATGACGGCTAAAGCATTGAAACTTAATTTGCCAGCTGCTGTTAAGTACACATATATGACAACACTCAGTAACATAAGATCCCAAAAATACGCTCGTTTGCAGGCCAACAGCAGCTTTTTTGTTATACCATTAGATTGGATTTCTTCGGCCCTTGTTAATTTGGTTTTCTCCACTTGGATCAAAAGTTTCAATTCTTCTTCTGTTTTTTCGCTACTGCCGTGTAGTATTCTGAATACATCTTCACATTCTTGGAAACGTCCCTTCGAAGCCAACCAATGGGGACTCTCCACCCAAAAATATACTAAAATTACGGCAATAGCTGATGGTGTTATACCGATGAGGACCCACAGTTTTCCAATGCCCTATGTTTCCCAGGACGTGGCTTATCGTAGTTCCAATAGCTGGAGTTAATGTTGATACTAAATTCAAATACAATCCTCTTAGGTCTGGTGAAACAAACTCTGATGTGGTGCAAATTTTCAAAGCAAACAAAGCTCCGAATGCAATTGCACCTATAGTCCTAGCGAATATAATCATATAATTTCGACGGCGTAATATAAAACTATCCAATGTAAAATATTTAGGCTGGAGCTTATAATGAATGACCAGCGTCTACCAATTTTGTCTGATATGACTGCAGCCAGCAAAAAGCCACAGGTACCGATTAAATAAAATGAGGAAGCTGAAATGAAATAGATCACTTATAATATTTTTAATATTTGTAGAAGATTTGGTATAAATTATGTTTAAAATTTTCTTTATAGAGGAAGAATATATATATACATGTTTAGTTATTTAAAAATGTCACCTAAGAATGAAATCTCGCTATCTTTCAAATTGATACCATCTTCCCTTTTCATTAGCGCGCGGATCATCACGCCAAGATGACCAGATATAAAGCCATTGGATAACGAAACGCTGTTTAGGCCGCATAATATAATAATCTGAAACAAAATGGAAAAGAAGGTTTCAAGAGAAAAATCTTTGAATTAGAGTTCATGGTGTTCTGCAAATGTGAGACACCAGAAGTATCCAGGAAATTTTACTATAGCAGGAATGTGATGTCTTTGGCAAATGTACAGATGTGGATGCTGCACTTCTTCAACACGTTAATGATGCATAAGAGCATTCGCAAAATGGTACTGGATTGTTTTGCGATTCATCCAAGCCTCTTGACTGTACACTATAAAACTATTACTAAATATAAGGTAATTACGCTATTAAGGATGCCGTACTTGATATTATTACCTCGTATTTAAGTCATAGAATTAAAAAATTTAATATAAATTATGTAAAATCATCTGAATCGTCCCTAGAAATCGGTGTTCCACAAGTATCTATTATGGGTCCCCTGTTATATTTTCTATATATAAGCGATCTGCTTTTTTATAAGAAGATACTTATTTAATGTTGTACTGTTCACAGACGACACGTTTTTGATATGGAAAATTGACAGAAACCAAATTAACAACGGCGAATTGTATAGTGCCTTGACATGTATTCTTAGTTGGTTTGATGTTAATACATTTTATAAATGCTAAAAAGGCTAAATATATTCGATGCACATTAAATGTTAAAAAAACAATATTTCAATCCCTATTAAAGGTTAAATTACTTTAAGAAATAAGAAAAAAATCCATGCTCCAGTTGAATTCTCATGTAGAAAGAAAAACTTGCAAATAAATTCAAAAGAAGTCAATTAAAAAGTAAAGTAATTGAGAATTAAAATTATGTATCAACAGTGAATGATAATTGAAAATAGCTAACTTCTAGGTTACTCTTTAAGAAGTTACCGATTGCTAACAGTTTTGATAATGATGCTGATTTTAATGATGATAATGATCATAATGATGATTATAATCACGATTATGATGTGATATGATGATTACCATAATCACTGAAAGTTATATAGAAATTATATTACATGAGTTGGAATTCTTATATAATAAACATTACACACACATTTATATATATATTATATATATATATATATATATATATATATATAATATATATATATATATATAGATATATATATATATATATATATATATATATATATAGTATATTATATATATATATATATATATATAATATATAATATACTTTATAATATATATTTATATCTATATATATATATTTTATGACATTCAATAATAAATAAACGGGCTATTTAAGTCAGTATTTGTTCAGGTGCTATAGTTAATGTGTAAATTAGCTAAAACTTTGAAGCAATAATTTGATTGTTTTGTATTTTTCTCATTTCAGGTATATAAGGGTTAACTAGATATGTATATGCGATTTCGATTTATCATAAAAGTGCGGCGTTGAGTTCCGCCACTTAATATTATATGATAATATTATATATATTAATATATATTATCATATATATATCTATATATATTATACTATATAATTATATAATATATATATATATATATATATATACGTATATAATATATATATATAATATATACATATATATATATATATAATATATATATTATATAATATATATAATATATATATATATATATATATATATATATATATATATATATATATATATATATATATATATATATATTAGCTATATATATATATATATATATATAATATAATATATATTTATGACATTCCAATAATAATAAACGGGCTATTTAAGTCAGTATTTGTTCAGGTGCTATAGTAATGTGTAAATTAGCTAAAACTTGAAGCAATAATTTTATTGTTTTTGTATTTATCATTTCAGGTTATAGAAGGTTTAGATAATCCGCCATATATATATATATATATAGATATAATATATATATATATATATATAATATGTATATATAATATATATATATATATATATATATATATATATATATATATATATATATCTATATATATATATATATATATATATATATATATATATATATATATATATATATATATATATATATATATATATATATATATATATATATATATATATATATATATATACTTAGTCTTGTCTGTCTGTTTCTTTGTGAGCGCTAATCTCCGGAACCGCTGTGTGTTCAGTGGAAGATAGACAAGATTATGGATCAACATATAGGTTATGTGTACAATATATGCTTACTATATTATAGTAAATCGGAGAACATCGATCAGGCGAGCGAAGCGAACGGGTCTATAGAGTAGTTCTCTATAGACTCGTTCGCTTCGCTCGCTTTACTCGGTAGTAGCTAGTTATGTAAATATTAAGAATTTGTTTGTATGTATGTATGTAAGATGTAATAAAAACACAACTATTAGAGTTCCGTATAAATAAAATAGTATATGCGATAGATACACTAAGTCTAGAGTTCGATTCCCATTCCGAGAAGAGAATCATTTTCATTTTAACACTAGATCAGGGATCTCTGCCTATCCTGCTATATGCGGGATACAGCGTGAAGATAAAAAAATGCCATGCCATATTAATTTAAAGAACTTTTTCGTTTTCACGGTGCATTTAAATATTCTTAGTAAATGAAAACATACAATAATTTAACGCAGCGGGTTCAAATCCGGTTTCAAATTTAAATGTTTATTCTGTACTTAATATGGATTAACACTTTAAAAGTTATTAAAATATTAAATAAAAATAGCATTCTCTCTCTTGCCAAATGATTATTAATAATCTTTGTATAGCGGAAATTTGTAAAAATCTCCCTACAGAGATTCTGACAACGTAATAAGCTGTATAAAGCATATAAGAATTTCGACGCGGCGGGAGGGAGAACCTACCTATGGCTCAGTGGTGAGAGCGCTTGGACGGTATCCGTGAGACGCGGATTCAAATCCCGCTTCGTTCAAGCGCTTGTATGTTTTCCTTAAGTGTTTATTCTATACTTAGCGAGGATTACATTTTAAAAATTTTAAAAAAATTACTCAATTATCTGAGTAGAGAGAGAGAGAGAGAGTAGAGAACATTGAGTGACGGAACTCAACGCCGCGACTTGTATACGATATATAAAAAAAAAAATTGTTCGCACAATACCTTTTGCAAAGTGGATCCATTCATCATTTGTGCACTTCTCGCAAAGTATTAAGTGTATTTAAATACATACAGTCTTTGGTTAAATAATAAATATTATTAATTGAATTAAATTGCAATATGCTAATACTGGTTCAATCATATGTATATGCTTGGCCTTTTTTTGGGAGAATTTATTAAATAATAATTATTTTTGATAGATTTTAATAGAGATATAATTGATCAAAAAAAACACGCTTCACGCTGTATCCCGCATGTAGGCACAGTAGGCAGAGAGGCGGGGTAGGCAGAGGGGATAGGTCCACTAGGCTGTTAATACACTGTATAACCCGCTTTCCCTCGTTTCAGACGTCCCGTGTTGAGTGGCGGAACTCAACGCCGCGCTTTGTCTTGTTACCAGAGTGGGGAAAAAGGAAAATGATCCATTCTCCCCACATGGGAATCGAACCGGCTACCGTCGCGTTTATTTCATTTATCATTGATTGTACGTAAACTGAAAGTACAGCTCATAAACGTGGACAAAGCTAAATTTGCGGACGTATACAACCAATTTATATGAAATGAACTGCACATATAAGTTTGTAGTGGGTTTTTTCTATGATAGACTTATAGATTACCAATTTTCCTACTAAACGACCTATAAGGATTCAGATTTTTTTTTATTTTTGAGTTCCGTACCTATGTCATGATTGTAGATATTCCGTTGACGAAGTATTCTTATTTTTTTTATATTTAGTATATGTTGTTATAGCGGCAACGGAAATACATAATTTGTGAAAATTTCAGCTTTCCATCTATCACGGTTTATGAGATACAGCCTGGTGACAAACAGACAGACAGACAGACAGATGGACAGACAGCGGAGGCTTAGTAACAGGGTCCCATTTCTACCTTTTAGGTATGAAACCCTAAAAACTATTATTCCCGGTTAAGACGCTTTATCTTAAACATGATGTCTTATAGTTTAGCTGTTCTATTTGTTCACCTACACTACAAAATTTTATTCAAATTGGTTCAGCTATTTAAGAGAAAGAGAGTGACAGACACACACACACACACACACATATATATATATATATATATATATATATATATATATATATATATATATATATATATATATATATATATATATATATATATATATATATATATATATATATATATATATATATATACATATATATATATATATATATATATATATATATATATATATATATATATATATATATATATATATATATATATATTTATATATATATATATATATATATATATATGACTTTGTTGTTCTCGCTTTGCTAAATCAATATGTTAAACAATAAAACTGCAATATATTATTATCATTTAATATTGTCTTTTGTTTTGTTCATATAATTAATTGGTTCTCTGGTAAATGAATAAATAAGAGTGAGGTAAGGTGTGTGTGTGTGTGTGTGTGTAGGAGAAGTTCAATAAAAAACTTCTTATAAAGTACATTAAGTCAATAAATAAAACATCACACACACTACCGTATGTTTAACATACACACTTGTGTATAAAGTGACGTACACGTTGCTATGGCAACGCGTTTTTCACGCGTCAACGTCTCCCTCACGTAGCAGGGTAGGCATAAGAAACCGTAGATAGAAGGAGCCTTTCGAGGCATTGAGTGGCGGAACTCAGCGCAACTCTTTTGCCTTATTGCCAGAGCGAAGAAAATTAAAAAAAACTCATTCTCCCTTGTTGATCGAACCCACAGACCGTCGTTTTTAAAGGCAGACGCTATACCTCTGCGCCACGACAGTCTTCTGATTCAAATTTAACTATAAGATATGGTTGTTTCTGGGGCCCCTTATAATATTATTTTGAGTGTTGTGGAGCAATATAGCTACACAGTTATATAAGCAACCGTGTCATTTGAAAACCTGTGTGGTACGGTAGGTTAAGACGCCATAACTCCTGGTAGCTACTGGTGGAAAACCCACGGCATGGCAGCTGACGGTGGTATTGCCAGGGACTTCCACTCATTGATTATGGCACCCCTCATCCTATTCAACGTGCAGAAACACGAGGTCACCAGATGCCAAGCCCTGACGCCAGCACACAAGCCGCCTCACCGGAGATAGTGACTTTTTGCGCAGGGTGATGATATGCTGGACCAGGGCAGGAGTAAAGCTTCTTTCTGGCTACCCTGCTATTTGGGTAAAAGCGGGAAAATTTAAATTTCATTACAGCGTTACGGAACTCTAAGAGCATCATTTGACGTGAAGAAGTCATGACTAATTAATACTATAATCTACTGAAGCGTGTTCAATAAAATTTATTCAAGCAAATTCCTTTGACATTTCATTCGAGTGATAACAATATGTCATTGTTCCAACCTTCTTATATATATATATATATATAATATATATATATATATATATATATATATATATATATATATATATATATATATATATATATATATATATATATATATAATACAGGTACTATATGAGCCTTTGTTTTGTTTATTGCGTTGCCATAGCAACGTGTACGTCACTTTATACAGAAGTGTACATCGTCACACATATGGGAGTGTGTGTTGTGTATATTCTATACATTTAAAGTGTTTCTAGTGTATTATTTAATAGCGCGTTAACTCTCCGCTCTTCTTTCCCATATAAAGTGTATGTTTAACACATTTCATACTGATTCGTTCATACAATCTTTGTTAGAAGGAGCCTAGACATTATCATTCTCGTATAAATATAAAAAGAAGCTACTAAGTATTACATACATCATCATCATTGCGGTATAAGAAGAGGAGCTTACAACAGGCTTAACGCGTTTGACATCAAGCCCACTGTCCGTAAACCGAAAACGAATACGAAATGATTCTAGAAATCAATTTGCAATAGTTCTAGACAGGTCGAGATCTTTTAGCAAAATATAGAGAGTTAGCTCTCTCTTCTACTTCTACCGCACGTAAATCAAGTCTAAACCTATTCCTGGTCTGTTTGTTAGTGTGATCTAAGTGTTACAGTTACATATATTTACACATACATACATACATACATACACACATACAATAGACTAGGTAAAAATTAACCGATGTTCACGATTTTATTCTAATATTCTAATATAATATGCATAGCCATTTTATTCTAATATTCTAATATAATATGCATATGCCAGTGACGCAACTTATTTATTTATACAACAGCGAAAACCGCATTAATATTGCGGTTGCGGTTTAGCCGTTTCTGAGATTAACGTGAACAAACGCACAGACAAGCGGACAAGAAATCCTAAAAGCCCCTTGTATCACATTGCCAAATGTCACCAATGATACTTTTTCTTATATAAATTCTATGCACAGACATCGGTCATTTACAGTTTTTAATATATGTATCTGGATAGACATAAATATACTGCATATACTCTGAAATATATATATATATATATATATATATATATATATATATATATATATATATATATATATATTTTAATTTTTTATTAAAGTGTATTTATTTTGCGTATGTATGCATTAAATAATTTTATCTTAGATTTACCTATCTATTTATCTTAATTTATTTATTACATACACACACACACACACACACACACACACACACACACTTGTTAATTTATAGAGAAAAACAAATATTCTAGATTACATACTTATTATTAAATATCAACGATTCTATTAAGAAAATAAACACACACACACACACACACACACACACACACACACACACACACACACACACACACACACACAAATAAAATAAATCTTTAAAAATAAAACACACCAATAAAAATATGAGTAACATTTATTTTATATCACAATCTAAATATAATAAAATTATGCGCAAGAATTTCATTTCATACATTAATAATTATAATCGTAATCCGCCAGACAAAAACAGTCGTATCATAAAAATCCTAAATGGTCCGTTGCGCTATCCCGCTGGAGTCCTCGGGATAGTCGCCATATATATCCATCCCATCTAACCAGTCCCACTATAAGTTATCCTTCAAATAAATTAGTTTTGAGCGATCCCCAAAATATAATGCGTCCAAAATTTAGGCAGATGACAAAAAAAATAAGTCCGAAATTTGGCCAAAGTTGGCACCAATTGTCGTATTAGAATTCCTACAGTAATTATGGCAGAAATTTGATGTTTCGTCCCTAAATTTGAACACAATTACATATGGGTGGGTATTTTCTAATATTATGAGTTCAGTGCTTTCTAGGCAGAAGATATAAGTGGTAAGTGTCTTTGGGCAAAGCTACGCATGCTGGCTTCTGTCTTAAGTCCTCTTTGTTTACTGCTGCTATGTCAAACTCTTGCATGATACTAGCGAACATGACAAAACTCATTGTTGTCACCAATGTTTGTCCCACACAAGTTCTCTTACCAATGCTGAAAGGCAAGAAGTGAGGGATATTCTTCTTTACACTTATTACTTCTTTTTCAACTTCTGTCACTCTGTTTATTGGTCCAGCTCTTTCTCCATCCGACTCCATTCCTGAGTCACATTGGGAGTTGCGTCTCGTTCTTACTTTGGACTTCTCCAAGAATCGGGATGGGTCGAATTTTTCAGGTTCATCCCAGTATTTGGTGGAAGTGTTCAATTCGTAGTTGTTAATAAAAACAATAGTTCCCTTTTCGACTCCATAACCAGCGATGTTAGCGTTCTCTGTTGCGACATGGGGCACGATGGGGGATGATGCGTATCTCAGGCACTCTAGAACTGTGGCTTCAGTATATGGCATTAGACTTCTATCAGCTAAGGTGATGGCTCGTTTGCCTTTAGTGATTCCATCAATTTCGGCTTTGATCTTTTTTCCTACTTCAGGATCTCTAGCAACGGCGGTTAGGCAAAGCATAACCAAGTTTCCAACTGATGAGTGACCACCCAAAAAGTCCTCTAACATGAAAATTATAGTGTTTCTATCTACAATTGGGTCATCGTGTAGTACCCTCAACAAACCGTCCAAGAAATCTTTCTCAGGACTTTCCAAATCTAAATTAGTCTCTCTCTGTTCAACGATTCTGGACAGAATGAAGGTGCGGATCTCTTGGGACCAGTTTGACAATTTATCCATGTGTTTCTTATAGAATGGGGCTAGCCATGGCAAGAAATCGACGGCGTACCCTTGGTTAATCTCCCAGAAAATTTCATCAAAATGATCTACGATTTTCCTGAACTCCGTGTCATGTTCAGCATCGAATCTAACGTTGCACATGTAATTGGAGAACATATTCATAGCAGTGGACATAAGTAACGGCTTCAAATTTATAGCGTCAGTAGAGGACCTGGTCATATGCTTCAGGGTCTGGATCAGCTCGACGGATTCGAAGGTAGCTACAGTTCCAATTCTTGAGAAATTATCGGTATGCTGTTTTGGGCCACAGTGACGACGCGCCAGGTTTCTGCGACGTAGCTGAAGATTCGACCAATCGCACAACGCCAGAGCTGTAAACAATAAAGAACATTTATATTATATATCATAATATTTTTTAAATATTTATTAACGTATTAAAAAAAATTAAAAATATAAAAAAAAACACCATCAAGGGGTGGGTACCATCAAGTGCAGAGTTAAACTAAGTTAGCTAACACAGTAATTACCCTCCCCATCCCTCACAGCAGGATCTAATGTAAAGTTTACTCCATTCTCCGCTATCCATCCAAAATCGAGACATTCGCTGTTGCTAATTTTAACGCCGTATTCAATCTTTCTAGAGCAGGGGAGCATCGAGTGGGAATCGAACCCACAAGTCGTTAACAGACAGATACTGTGCCACATCAACACTATGGATATTGTCACATTCGAATATATTATAGAAAGATTTCTTTTCTCTAATACAAGTGTACTTAAAACTCTCCACTCTCCGCTTTTCTTAACATCAACATCATATGTCTTTCTCATAATATATTAAAATTTTAAATGCAAAAATAACCTTTCACTTCATTAATGAAAACAAAGTTCTTGTACAAAAGTCGATGAAGCATACATACACGGTCTATAGAACAATGTGAAAAAAGCCTTTTAAGCCATACAATACAATATGTATAAAAGAAGATGAGCATATTCGACGCGTCAGTACAGTGCTACTTTCACACGGTGGGTATCGAGTTCGAATCCCGATTGGGGCAACGATTCTCAATTCGTAAGTGAATAAAAAACGCGAGTTAATAAAGAGCGGAGTGTTGTATCACTATGTGGAAAATTCTTGAAATCTATTCAATTTCTTTCCGTTCTTGTAGTGTATTTATACTTGTTTCTATATATAATATTGTATGAAACTAAAGAGCGAAGAATAATGGAAACAGTCCATTCTCCCCTCATGGGAATCGAACCCGCGAATATAGCAGGGCTAAGAGAACCTATTCTTAAGTCACACTCCGTTCTCCGTTTTTAGTTTAATTTCAATACATTACTAAAAACAAACGACGATCGCATTAATTTTTCATTTTAAACAAAATTCGCACATAATATATATATATATATATATATATATATATATATATATAAAGCTTTCTCTCCATATTCTTTCCCAACACATCACTCAAGAGAATCGTTCACAATTTAAATGTATTCTGCAACATGTCTATTTCAGTCGACGCACAATATATGCGCACACGCAAGTACTTTTGTATGCATAATCTCTTACTGACGTCAAGAAATACATGTTTTGTTATTGGTTTTTTTTGAGGACTTCATGGCGCACGACGGCGGATGACTGACTGACTGACTGACTGTCTGTACACGAAACGGTTGGGGGTTCGATTCCGATTCGGGGAATTCGGGGTAATTAACCATTTTCATTTTCCATAATGATAGAAAAGTATATAATAGCAATTAAAAAGATTTTACATTTATTTTACTTTTTATATTAATATTAAAGCGAGATAGTTTTAGTACTCTTGGAAATACAAGAAATATCCTCTTCGCTTAAAGGTATCTTCCGTATCCGTATCTTTGTTGTTTATGGCATTCGAACCCGCGACCGTCGCGTTTACAGTTAAACACGTTCCCAAGGAAAAACAAGTGGCAGGTACCAGGACTTCATAGCTGACCGAGAGATTGTTACTATAGAGTACAATTGTATGGGACAAGTGGCAGGTACCAGGACTTCATAGCTGACCGAGAGATTGTTACTATAGAGTACAATTGTATGGGACAAGTGGCAGGTACCAGGACTTCATAGCTGACCGAGAGATTGTTACTATAGAGTACAATTGTATGGGACAAGTGGCAGGTACCAGGACTTCATAGCTGACCGAGAGATTGTTACTATAGAGTACAATTGTATGGGACAAGTGGCAGGTACCAGGACTTCATAGCTGACCGAGAGATTGTTACTATAGAGTACAATTGTATGGGACAAGTGGCAGGTACCAGGACTTCATAGCTGACCGAGAGATTGTTACTATAGAGTACAATTGTATGGGACAAGTGGCAGGGACCCGGACGTCATAGCTGTCCGAGAGATTCTTAGCTATAGAGTACAATTGTATGGGACAAGTGGCAGGTACCAGGACTTCATAGCTGACCGAGAGATTGTTACTATAGAGTACAATTGTATGGGACAAGTGGCAGGTACCAGGACTTCATAGCTGACCGAGAGATTGTTACTATAGAGTACAATTGTATGGGACAAGTGGCAGGTACCAGGACTTCATAGCTGACCGAGAGATTGTTACTATAGAGTACAATTGTATGGGACAAGTGGCAGGTACCAGGACTTCATAGCTGACCGAGAGATTGTTACTATAGAGTACAATTGTATGGGACAAGTGGCAGGTACCAGGACTTCATAGCTGACCGAGAGATTGTTACTATAGAGTACAATTGTATGGGACAAGTGGCAGGTACCAGGACTTCATAGCTGACCGAGAGATTGTTACTATAGAGTACAATTGTATGGGACAAGTGGCACCTGCCAGGACTTCATAGCTGACCGAGAGATTGTTACTATAGAGTACAATTGTATGGGACAAGTGGCAGGTACCAGGACTTCATAGCTGACCGAGAGATTGTTACTATAGAGTACAATTGTACACACATCCCTCTCATCGGTTCGAACCCGCGACCGTCGCGCTTACATTCAGAATTTGTCCTCAATTTTATATAACATATAATGCAATTTTGATATAATATCAAATTACCTTGTTTAAGCTTGTATTTAAATTTAATAACAACTCAAGTGTAATGTTACAAATTTTGACATTGCTTAATCGATGAAAAATAATAAAATTTGAATAGCCAAGTGATATTTAGATGAGTTACAGGTTCGATTCTCATCTTTTTCAAGTATTCATATATATATATATATATATATAGCTTTTCATCTCTTCACGCTGTATCCCGTATATAGCGGGATAGGAAAAAGGTACCTAGTGTTTTTATTGATGGAAATATAGCTTAATACTAGTCTTAAAGATACTAAGAGAATAAATTGAAATAGATGTTCTATATAATTTTTTGGTATTTTGATTGTACCCGCTAATAGCCCATTTATCGAAATTATTAACAGTCCATTAATTGAGGTAGGCTATAGGCTATATCAGATCACGTTAATCCTTCCAATAGGACTTGTGAAAGTGAAAGAACAAATATTCCGCATGAAGCACGGTCGGGAAGAACCTATAGTAATTAGACACTCCGTTCTCCGCTTTCCAATAAATTTTCGGAAGATTCTATACCGGATATAGTTACCGGAGCGATTTATATCCCCGAATGGGAATCGAACTCGCACCCGTCACGTTTACATTGAGACCGTGGTGTCAAATTAATATGAAGTCAGTTATCTAGTTAAACGGTCCTACGTACTTAATATCAAATTACAAACCGCTGCTTAAGTTATAAGCGGAAGCGATTTGCGGACCAAGCGTCTGATTCAATAGAAACATCTATTAACAAAGAGAATCGACAAAAACACAGCGTTTTTTTACAACAATTTAAGCGTATTACGGCATAAGAACCCGTTACTGTATACCATATATTTTATTTTTTTTAATTTTTTCCTGAAATATAATTATCTATAGCAATAATCTTTGGACAGATGACCTACGACTCATTTGCTAGAATGCTTGGACGGTACCAAAGAGGCGCAGGTTCGATTCCTGCTAATTACATGTTCCATAAATACATTGTGTATAGTAAAAAAAAAATGCCAATATTAAAATTTTACTTTAGGTTTTAACTCAATAATGAAGACAATGACCCTAGTAACAAGAAAAAGCGCGGCGGTGAGTTCCGCCACTAAAAAAATTGAGCGAACCACTTACCGGAGTGTCTTAACACTACGTTCCACCACACTGCCCTGCTATATATAAAGCGTGAAGCTATATATAAAATAAGCTATATATATATTAAATAAGCTATATATATATATATATATATATATATATATATATATATATATATATATATTTGAATAATCTATATATAAAGCTATAGAAACTACATTCAAACTTGGACCAAACATAGCTATACCTTCTTCAAATTACAAACACTTATTTGTAGGTCATTTAGATAGCCTGGTATTTTTATATATCCTATATAAAAAAACCTAATATAGTCCTCATGGCTTCGTCTGCTTATCTACGCTAATATATATATATATATATATATATATATATATATATATATATATATATATATATATATATATATTATATATATATATATATATATATATATATATATATATATATATGTGTGTGTGTGAAGCTAAAAAAATTAATAATTATACTATATTATTAATTTTCATTTTTAATCCACACTGTATAAACATTTTAGGGTTAACATTGGCCTATTCTAAAAAATGCTTGGACTTCCATTTAATAAAAATATGATACATCAGTTATAATATAGATACAGTGTAATGAGGACGTGTTCAAGGGTCACCGGTTCGAATCTAGAATATAACATGTAAGTAATTGATTAGTTAAATTTCTTATTCACGCTTCACGCTGTATCCCGCATATAGCGGGATAGTTAATTATTAAAGTTTCTATTGAAATAGTAAATTTTAAGTTAAGTATACTATCGTTAAGTATAGTAATCTACCTCCAGAAATGTTTAAGCTGTAAAAATTCGACACAGATTCAAAAATACTTAAAAAACACGTAATATTTCGTAATAAATTGGAACGTTTTGACACTAAGTCTCCGCCTATATATATATATATATATATATATATATATATATATATATATATATATATATATATATATATATATATATATATTAAAAATTAACGTATATAATCATTTATTACAATTCTAATGACAATGAAAGGTATACGAAGAAAGTTTTTAAAATTCCAATGGCTAAGATTTCTTTTTAATCACAAATATTTAATAAAATTAGAAAAAAAAAGAGACACTTACAATTATTCCTATCGCCAGCGAAAAGCTTGTGGAACCTCAAGAAGTCTGGTCTGCCGCCGAAAAATTTGCCATTCTGGTTCAAAACTTCCCTGATCAGCTCCAGATTGTTAACAACAAGACACTGTGCGGAACCCAAAGTAATATTATATATATCGCCATATATTTTGGATATTTTTGTGAAAGATTGGAACGGCGACTCGCTGGTGCCCAACAAGTGCATGCTGCCAATGATGGGATACGGTGTCGGTCCTGGGGCCAGTTTTAAAATTTCCACCTCGTCCTCGCCATATTTGCTCACCCTCCTCCATGTTATGGACTTCCTAGAGTACCATTTTATGTAAACGAATAATAATATGATCGCAATTAGCGCGGGCGCACTCATTTTTTCTAAAAAGAAATTTTTCGAGTGTACACTCCGAATTTTATTTTTCTAATGGCGGAACGAGCCCCGTTCGCGACTGCCCCGAGTGACAGATCGCCGCCATATTTATAGCGTTTTACCGCCATTTTTTTTTTTTAACTCCACCGCTTTTTTCAATGCGCACAGGATTCTCGATCTTGTGCCCGGCTTTTGTTTTTTAAATTTGCTGCTTGAACGGTTTGTGGGTAAGGTTAAAAGCGTATTATTAAGATTTTTTTTTATTCTATTCTATTGGAGATTGCTATAACTATGGTAATATGAGGATTTAAATTCTATTGAATCTCACGCTTGAACGGATACAGCTATTGAACAATTGTCGGAGGAGGCGGAGAAAATCACTCTCCTCTCCTCTTTTATATTTAATTGAGAATTTAAAAATTACCAATTGCTTAGTTAAAATGTATTATTATGAATTTGTTTTTAATCTGTGTGAATAATGAAAAATGGCGGGATGTTATTTGTGTTTTTTTTCTTTTGTCTGGACACAGTTTCATTTTTTTTTACTTAGTTGTCAAACGAATATAAATTTTGATTTTCTTGTGCCATCGTGACATTACAGGTTCGATGATCGCTCGTGGGAATTAATGAATTGCCTTTTTTTGCTCGTTCTGGTCAGAAATTAAGTCACGCCGTTAAGTTCCGCCACTTAATACGTACATTTTCACGAATTCCATTGGAAAATGCCTCCATTAAGTCTTGATACTAAGTTCTCCTTTTCTCCTTAAAAGATGCACCAACAAAGCTAGCCAACGATTAATTAGAAATACAATTACAATTTTCTCTCTTCTTTCCGTCAATAAATATAAAGTATATTAGATACATTTGTCGTGGCGCAGAGGCACAGCGATTGCCTGTTAACGCGACAGTGTGTGGGTTCGATTCCAGTGAGGGGAGAATTATTTTCATATTCCTCGCTCTGGTAACAAGGCAAAGTGCGGCGTTGAGTTCCGCCACGCAACACGCAACGCCTCAAAAAGGCGGAAAACGGGGAACCGAGTGTGTTAACACTAGGTTCCTTCAACCTACTTTTCCCTCTGCCTACCCTGCCATGTGCGGGATACAGCGTGAAACTATTATTAAGAATGATCATGATAAGACCGTATAAAAAAATGGATTTAGTTTAAATAAATTTGTGCTGTTGCTACACAGCGAGAGCTCGAATACGCGAATTTAATATAATTTATATCTATGGACCAGTGGTGGTCTAAGGATCGGGACTCCAGGGAGGGATTCTAGGATTCATTGAATTAAATCTTTTGATGTGGGGAATGATTCGATGTAGGTATATATAGTGTCTTTTATATATTTAAATTTTGTATTTAATCGAAGCCGTCGTAATCGCGACGGTAGTGTGTTCTAATCCCATTAGGGGGAGTTGTATACAATTGTACTCTATAGTGACAATCTCTCGGTCAGCTATGAAGTCCTGGTACCTGCCACTTGTCCCATACAATTGTACTCTATAGTAACAATCTCTCCGTCAGCTATGAAGTCCTGGTACCTGCCACTTGTCCCATACAATTGTACTCTATAGTAACAATCTCTCGGTCAGCTATGAAGTCCTGGTACCTGCCACTTGTCCCATACAATTGTACTCTATAGTAACAATCTCTCGGTCAGCTATGAAGTCCTGGTACCTGCCACTTGTCCCATACAATTGTACTCTCTAGTAACAATCCTCGGTCAGCTATGAAGTCCTGGTACCTGCACTTGTCCCATACAATTGTACTCTATAGTAACAATCTCTCGGTCAGCTATGAAGTCCTGGTACCTGCCACTTGTCCCATACAATTGTACTCTATAGTAACAATCTCTCGGTCAGCTATGAAGTCCTGGTACCTGCCACTTGTTTTTCCTTGGGAACTATGCTAGAGTCTCCTGTCAAAACGCGTGACGTCATCGTCGCTATTTTTTTAAAATAAACACCAACACGTGTGTAAAAGATAAACTTTTTTCGGTGTTTAAAACATTTAAAAAAAAATTTGAATTTCCATTGAATTTTAAGCGTTCTTTTGACGTGCGTATACGTAATGGGGTGTAATGTATACAGAGTGTAAATAATTTTTATGAATTAAAAATGTTATATAATCTGTGATTTCGGATTATACTTCGGGGGAAGGGGGGGGGGGGTGTTGTCTTGAGGGTTTAGTTAAAACCTAGTTTTAGTAATAATTTAATTTTTTAACCTAGTTTAATAATTTAGTTAGTTTATATAATTTAGATAAAAAAAATGGATATTGATCCTGGATATTATATAATCTAATTTTGCTTTTAGCTTGTCTAATAAGGTTCTAAGGCCATTTTGTTTATTTAATTATTGATCTGGTAAAAGATTAGTAAATCTGGTAAAGTCTTATCTATTATTAAATGGGCGGAAATTGAGGTATTATCTCTAAGAAATTTTTAATTTAGCTTATTTGAATGTCTGAAGTTGATTATTACGCCAACTTCAGCACGTAAGGTGTCTTGATATACCCGCATATATATTACACCCGGTATACCGAGACTCCGCCAGAATTCACGTAAGATTCCTCTTGGCATTCTGCCTCTACCTTTACCTCTACCTCTTGGTAGCCCTGATCGGTGGTGGTTCATATGCCATAACCCATTCCAGTCAACACTCTAGAAGTGGGTTTCCGAAATTGACTAAAGGGCTCCATCATACATGATAAAATCTGTGTTCTCCGCCTGCCCTGCTATAAACGGGAGAAAACCAATTACTGAAAAAACGCCATATACTTCAATTTCGGCACTCAGCGTTTGAAATCTCTTGATATGGAATATTGGTACGGAGTGACCATACACTGTATACTCTCTGCCCTCTATCCAAATATGCAAGGAGTATTTTAATATATAACTTTATTTTTTTGAGGAGTCGTTCTGCGTTGCCATAGCAACGCGTACGTCACTTAATACAGAAGTGTATATTCTTATACATATGGGTGTGTGTGTTATTACCATACAAAGTGTATGAAAAAAATATTTCTATAGGGAATATACTTGCTACTAAGGCACTATGTTCTCCGCTTCACCCGAGTCCATTGTCCACAAATACGGAGAAATCAAATAGACCCATACCCCCGCGAGTGGGAATCGAACCTAAAACCATCGCGTATACAGTCATTTTTTGAGACATTCCCTATTGTTGCCAGAGCGATGGAAGTGAAGTGATTCACCTCAAATGGGAATCAAACCTAGAACAGTCCACCAATGCAGTGCCCTCTGTCTAATCTTCTACATCCGTTTACTAACTTTAACTATTATTAATATTACCCTGTACCCTGGATACAGGGGTATTAGCAATGATTAATTTTTTTTTTATCCATAGCTTCAATAGCCAAGCTTTCCAATAGAAAACGGCTAACACTGTCAATAATATAATTGACTCCGGAATCAATCAACATATAGGTCGAGGCGACAACGGTGAAGCGCCAGATTTTCCCGTTTCAAACCATTTCCTCGAAACACTCGGGGTGCTCTTAAACAAATCCTGAATTATTCAAACGTGCCACTTTTATTAAATAGCTTAGAAAGAGACGAATGCTGTTCCATTTCTTTTTTAAGCTTTTACACGTGTATGATGAAGAAATGGGTCAGGAACGGGGTACTAGAAAGCACCAGAAGTTTTGGTTGTTGGATCTGGACAGTTTGAAGGTTATTTCCATATGGGAGCATTTCCATATTGGTTTGAAATTATAAGAGCTGTTGTGTAATTTACGCTTGAAATATTAACCACGGTCAATCTGGTGACCCAAAATTGCTCAAAATAAATATAATAATAAACTTTAATTTTAATATAATAAATAAAAAAAGAAAGAACCCACTGACCTTTGTCTATGATAATGTGATGATGGACAGACCTAAGCGAGCGAACAGGTCTATTAAAAAGCACTACGAATGTTTTTTAAACAGGAAGACGGAGAAAGAGATGAATCACTACATTTTACATTTTTAAATTGTTATTATGATGATTTAGGCGAAAAGTCTAAAGTGCAAATAAAAAAAAACAATTCCTAACGGTTACTTATAAATATGTATGGACGTATCTGGAACACTCCACCGCCTCATTCAGAGGAACGATCTACGAAATATATATATTTTATAAATATATATATATATATATATATATATATATATATATATATATATATATATATATATATATATATATATATATATATATATATATATATATATATATATATATATATATATGTCCTTTTGGAGACATTTAGGTGTAGGCGGAACTCAATGTCGAGCTGTGTGATGTTGCCAGAGCAAGGTATATTATTCCAATAGCTTGTTCCCCTGTTTATGTATTGAACCCATGACCGAATTTAATAAATTTAATGATTTTAATTACTTACTTATATATATATATATATATATATATATATATATATATATATATATATATATATATATATATATATATATATATATATATATATATAATATATATATATATATATATATATATATATATATATATATATAATATATATATATATATATAAATAATTTCAATTTCATGAGTGGGCTATTGTGGCGTTGTCCTAGGCCCCACCAGTTAAATTTCACAACTTAACACGCTTTTCCACAGCTACCCTGCCATATGCGGGTTACAGCGTGAAGCTGTATACTACACGTGACATTATATATACAATATTAATCATATATAAACAAAAACGTACACAGTGTCGTCCATTTTACTGCTAATTTTTCATACAAACAAGCCTTTACAAGTAAAATAGGGCAAATGTTAGCACAAAAGATTTTTCAGTCTAAATAATCGATATCTAGAGCAAGTAGTTTCCAGAAAGCTATTTTAGTGACAAGTAGATCACCTGTTTTGGACGTGATGTAAACGTTTTTGTGCAATCATACCTTCAATGTTTTTGTTAATAGAATATATAGTAGTTGTTGCTCTAGTTTCACGCTGTATCCCGCATATAGCGGGATAGACGGGATAGGCGGAGGGACAGGACACTCTGTATCTCGACAATAATATAAAGATAAATAATAGTTGTTGTTCTGGTTTCACGCTGTATGCTGCATGTAGCGGGATAGACAGAGGGGGCATAGTGTTATGACACTCCGTTTTCTATTTCTGTTTAAATTTCGACACCTTGTGTGTTGATTTGCGTGACCCAAGGTCGCTCTTTGTCTAAGCTGAGGAAATGAACTCACAACCGTCGCGAGTACAGTCATATGCTATGCCACTGCGCCACGATGGAGCTGATTTTTAGCAATATATTTATATAACCCTATATTACAAGTGTAGAGACGGTTAATAAAGTGCTATAGAATGTACAAAAAAAAATTGAAATATATTTTTTTTGTGATTATAATTTAAGTTTTTCTTCGCGCTGGTGTCAAGACACAATGCCTCAAAGGCGGAGAGTGGAGAACGGAGTGTCTTAACACTAGGTTCCTTCAACCTACGATTCCCTCTGCCTACCCTGTTATGTGCGGGATACAGCGTGATGTAAAATAAAAAAACATATTATCATTATTTAATGACAATTGTTATAGAAGTTGCGTTACTTAAAAAAAATTGGAAAATTATCATCTTTATGAACACCTCGCCGGTGGCAGCTTCCTGTGTGACTGACACTACTGACATTCCAATGTAAATTGACCAAATAAAAAAAAAAAAAAAAGAAAAAGAAAATGGCCTAATTTAAAAAAGAATATTTTGATTTTATTTAATTAAAAAAAAAAAAAGATATAGCTTAACAAAACAGTTCCTTCAGCTTAACAATGTTAGTATCTAGATAGATATATTGAAATATCTGGGTCGTCATGGCTTCTGCAATTACATTATAGAATTGATATTTTAATGAGATAAAGAGTAAATGCTATTTATAACAGGGTATAAAACTTCTATTCTCAGGTGGTTTTGAAGCTTCTCTTAAAAAAAAACCCTACAGTGCAAGATAATGATGGCTTTATTTTATTAGAAACATTTAATTGTTGGAAAGCTCTCCAAGATTGCTGGACAGATGGTATATATATTGAAGCTTTGGCTCACAAGTTCTGGAAGTTGTCACTTCAATTATTGTCAAGATATGCTACTTGGATCACATATTGTAAATTACTAGCAAAAACCTACTCCTTCCACGTTGATGACGATTTTTCTATATAATAGAATTTTTTCAACAGATTTTGTGTGTCGAGAGTATTTTACAAGGGAAATTTTTTTTTTTTTAAAAAGTACCATTTAAATCTGTACACCTGTTCCTGAGATATGAGCGTACAAACAGATAGACAGACTTACAAAAATGAAAAAATGCATAAGTTCGTATTTTTTTTTAAATCTTTTTCGATAAAATATATAATTAAAAAAATATCTCAATATTCTAATAGTATCTGCAATTATTAAAAACAATTATTTGTCTGATTGTGCACGGTACACAGGTTCGATTCTTACTTATTAACAAAGCTATGACGCAGCGTTCAATACCGCAACTCAATGCGTAAAGTCTTAATTGAGCGGAAAGTGTTGGGCAAAAACGGAGAGTCTTGACACCATTTTCCCTATTTTTACTCAGCTATATACTGTAATTTAGCTTACTTGCCAAAGTATGATAAAAATGATATATATGTGAAGTATGAAACTTGCTTTTTTAGCTTCACGCTGTATCCCGCATATAGCCGGATATAGGTGTTTTAGTGTTAAGAGAATACACTCTACTCTCTGCTCTCCGCACAATTTTCTATACATTGCATGATGGGTTGCAATTTAATGTTTTTGCCTTGTTACTATAGCGAGCAAAGCAAAGTAATTAATTTTCCTGTGGGAATCGAACCCACTACATATATGTATATATATATATATATATATATATATATATATATATATATATATATATATATATATATATATATATATATATATATATATATATATATATATATATATATATATATATATCTATATATATTGACATGTGACATACATATAAACCTTCCTCTGCATCAAAATCCGTTGAGAAGTTTTCAAAATTTAAGCATATATACGAACAGACGGCGGGAAACCACTTTGTTCACAGTGTTTTATAGTATATATAGTACGGAAAGTGAAGAGGCAAAGTGACGTATCACTACACATGTTCCTTTTTCAAAATATTGTTATTTAGCAACTTCATCGCTAAGCGAGTGTCATTCATATTCATTCAAAATGGCGGCCGTATTTTTTTTTATAAATAAAATATTTATTGTAAACCTTCGGTATTAGCATAATTTGTTCATTTTTTTTCTCTCCGGAAGAGATCTTTGTGGTTATTTTTTGTTGATGTGACCCCTTATGACCCAATTTATTCCGAAATTTGCTTGAAAAATCCATATATATATATATGTATATATATATATATTCTTTAGGGTTGTGCGTTTAATATGATAAATTATTAAATTTATTTTAGTACGCGGATCCAGTCGTATATATATATATATATATATATATATATATATATATATATATAATATATATATATATATATATATATATATATATATATATATATATATATATATATATATATATATATATATATATATATATATATATATATATATATATATATATATATATATATATATATATATAGCTTCTTATATGTGCTGCGGTCCCTACATACGTCCACTGTCATTTACCTCTGCAAACACGCCCTCTGACAGGTCCTCATGCTATTTACGTGACCTTCCTCCGGTACCTCCGACACTGGTCTCCTCTTACACTGTACGACATATCAAGACGTTGGGTGTTAAAATACGGGACTCAACACCGAGCTTGGTTTTCTTAACAGAGCGGGGTCTTGAAATATTTTTTCTTTGCCACAGCTGGGAATCGAACCAACAATATTCAGTCGCTTGAATTATTGCGCCCATTAAGCCCAAAAAAAGATAAGATGAAATACAGTAAAATATATAGAATTGTATAAAATACGACGGTTTTTGGGTAACCCTGCTATGTGCGGGTATATATATATATATATATATATATATATATATATATATATATATATATATATATAATATATATATATATATATATATATATATATATCTTTTTGTTTTATTATCTTGGCCAACCCTACAGTCACACGGAAACTGGCAAATATAAATAAATATATATGCTAAACCAATCTGACCTTCCATCTTTCGTAGACACATGAAAAAAAAAAACGTCCGGCAAAATACTTATTATTTTGGGTTGATTTTATAGGAAAAAAAAGACGTCGTTTAAAAAAACGTTGTCTGTGGCGTTTTTTTTAGGCAAATTTTTTATGACAAGAGAATTATGATTTGGAATTTATATTTTGTTTACTAATAGATATATACATGATGCAATGAGTGGTTAGAGAGGTGGGGGGACCGGCTGATACTGGAGGAAGGTCGTGTAAAAAGCATATGAAGCACGAGGCATGTATGAAGAGGTTGACAGTGGACGAGGTGGAAGAGGTGTGCAGGGACCGTTGCGATTGCCACTCTGTTCTCTCCGGCTTCTTTAGGGGTTAATCGTATTTAAAAGAAGATCTAAAATAATTGAACTTATTTCATAAAAATCTTTCAATTACGGTATATACCCAAGTTACGCGATAGGTAAGTCGGGGTAGCGTAAGTTGAGGTATCACTGTATAGACACACTTTGGGCGCAATGGACATGTGGGCCGTGCCCACCCCAGAATCGTCTGGTGCCTACCCCAGAATGTTTGAATGTTGAATGACTTTCCTTTAAGAAATCACCGTTTTTAATAATACATGTATTCCAAATGCCTCCTCTCTGGAAATTGCTTCTATTTAAGCCAATTGACAAGGGATATAATGTATGTAATGTTCAATAAACACGTGAAGTAGATAATATTAGAGAGCTTTCGATATAAACTAATTTAGAAATACTATATATATCGTATTCTCTGTACTTATACCTAACTCTGTAATACTAAAGTGTTTGTCTGGTTGAACGTATATATATATATATATATATATATATATATATATATATATATATATATATATATATATAACTGTGTGAAAAATAAATTCCAACCAGGTTAATCTTAAAATAGAGCTGTTAATTACTATTTATTGCCTAGTGCTTAGACTCTCCTTTCTCCGCCAGACACCAAGCAGAGCCCGGTGTCGTAGCTAGTGTAGACTAAAGTAGAATTCACGGCCATCGGTTGCTCAAGAGGCAAATATTCAAATCGTATGACGCAAAACAATCATATATCATGTATTCGGGATTTTCGTTTAATGCAAGCGTTTGGATACTCTGTAGGTGTCTTTTTGTATTTTTTTTTTTGGGAACTTTTTAGTGTGAGTGATGTGATGAAAATATTTGCTTCAAATGAGAATCTGAATCATAATTATCGAGCTTACGGTAAGCCAGCTGCCAGCCAGCTGCCAGCCAGGTTGTGCCAGCTGTTCTTGAATAGTCTGATATTTTTATACAATAAATTGAGGCCATATATTTAATATAGAAAAACTTATCTCGTGATGTGTTTAAGACAAAAATGTCTATATAATTGTTTACTAAATTACAATTTCATGCACAAAACCCTGCACATGGCCGTCGAGGTGCAGTAAAACTGTAAAGTAAGAGATTGTGGGTACGATTCTCACTTTAGGGCATTATTTATTTTACTTTTCCTCGCTATGAAAAGAAGAAATTGCATCGAAAATTTGGCTGTAAATGTTGAACCACCATCATCATCACAACAGGACCTCCCAAGGACCTCCATGACGATTGGACTCTAACACAAAATTTTCGTTACCTATCGTTGTTACCTAACCTACGTTACCTAACCTACGTTACCTAACCTACGTTACCTAACCTACGTTACCTAACCAGGCAGGTAGTGCTTTAATATGCAAGATGAAAGATCAAAAAAATGGATTTAGAATTTAGAAAAAATCAATTATATCACTGAAAGCCAGGCCTTCCCTGGTTAAAATTTTATTAATAAACAAGTATAGCATTAAATTGGTCTAAATGCGACTTATTTTTTTATAAAAAGAGAAAATGTCCTATCCCATAAATGGTTAAAAGTTCAAAACGCCTTAAGTTAACTTAAAGTAAGATTTTTTATTTTTTTTTTCAAATTCATTTACAGCAGCATTCTAAGACATTATCGGTCTATTCGTTTAGGAGCTATGATGCTACAAACACAGTAAAGAGAAACACAAACATATAAAATATATAGCATCCCTCGTTTTGCGTAAAGCTACCAATAAGGTTGTTCGTTAGTAAAGATAATAATAATCTCTTTTAGATCGGCTATAAAACACGACAACTTGTGTAGGTTCGATTCCCATTTGAGACAATTAATTATTTTCATTTCTCTCATTCCTTAATTCTATTTTTTTTATGAAAAAACGCGGCTTTGAGTCACTCAGCACGCAATATCTGGAATTGGGATGTAAAGTGGGAGGTATCCTTGGCCTATCCTGCGAAAGTCAGTATAGAGCAAGAATTAAAAAAAACATATAAACAATAAAAACAATTAAACAGCTTATAAAAAGTCAAAGAACAAAAATATTTTAAAAACCAAATTTAAATCATTATTAAAAAAGATATATATATATATATATATATATATATATATATATATATATATATATATATATATATATATATATATATATATATATATATATATATATATATATATATATATATATATATATCTATATATAAATTTATTACACAGCAAGTATCCGCACGACAAAATGGCCGTTTCGTTAACGGTCTACAAAAACAGTGTCAAATATATAAATATATAAACTGACCGACAGTTAGATTTAATATTCCTTTAACAGATGCTCGGAGGGAATTGAAAATGATCAAAATTCATGATATACTTCGTATCTCGTTTTGCTATGATTATACATACATGTGTTTTGAATGCGCTTGCGCAGAAAAATAAACGTAAATCTATTATATATAATCTGTACCAATATCGAATATTGTAAAGCTAAATAGTCTGTTTGGCACCTATTGGTTTGAATTAAAAAATCTTATGGTGCTTTATAGTCCATATATCGAGGTAGGCTACAGGCTATAGTGTATAGGCTATATATATATATATATATATATATATATATATATATATAGCTTCACGCTGTATCCCGCACAAAACAGAGCAGGCAGGGGGAACCTACTGGCACAGCGTCGTGATTTGTCTTGTAATAGAGCGAAGAAAATGAAAATAATCACTCTCCCCTCATGGGAATCGAACCCACGACGACCGTCGCCTTTACTAATGATCGAACTTATAGCTTAATCGTGTAGAAAGCTAAAAAGTATACATACATATATTGTTTTGTTCACATATCTATACAAAAAAAAAATTGCATGTTTTTTTTAATACTTATTTTAGATCAAAGATCATCCTCTCTGAGTGGAGTGGATGGCGGAGAGAGGGGAACGGAGGTCCTAACACTAGGTCCCTCAGCCCCAATATGCGGGACATGGTGTAAAAGCTGTCCAAACCAGTAGTTTCCAGCCACAGCAGTCCTTTCCTAGTAGCAGTCCTTATAGAAAAAACAAATTAATTAGAATCAATTTTCACATATACGTTTCTACGCAACACTTTCTAAATATAATTTTTTTACTATTACTTTTATTTTGTATTATATTTGTCTAACTATAGAAATAAATCAAGAATAGCTAAAATTGGACTGAAATATTGTATATATCTCAAAAGTACTATGTGATAAATACTCAAAGAAAGCATATAAAATTTGAACGCAGCGGGTTCGAATCCACGCCTCATGGAAACCGTCCAAGCGCTCTGACCATTAAGCTATGCGTTCTTCCACACATATATATATATATATATAATATATATATATATATATATATATATATATATATATATATATATATATATATTGAAGAATAATTACAAGATAAATTTATTAAGACGATTATTTAGTTTTTACGTCGATAATTTATTATAGAGACGGTGTCATACATTAATGTAATATAATAAATGCTTTAAACCCGACTTTAGCGCAATTATATTTAACTTGACGCGAAAATGTTCTTAAAGAAATATATTTAGATGGATCTTAATTTTGTACCAAATATATATTTTCTATTTTTTTTTTTTTACAAACTAAATAAATATATAATTTTATATAATACGATTGTTTCAATCAACTGTCTGTCGGTCATCATTATTTTATTAGTTTATATGTAATTTTCATATATGAATCGTTAGAATTATATAGTATATATTATCGATTTTCAATATTTAAATCCACGCAAGGATAGAAAAAAAAACTTGAAGATAAAATATAAAATAATTTTGAATAAAAATAGCATTCTCTCTCGCCAAATGATTGATATTTGCAAAAAAAAAAAGAATAACGACGCAGCGTGAGATTGATTTTAAATAATTTGTTATTTCTACAATGTAGAAAAGGACTGCTGTGGTTGGAAACTACTGGTTTTGGACAGCTTTTACACCATATCCCGCATATGGGGGGGGGGGGCTGAGGGAACCTAGTGTTAGGACACTCCGTTCCCCTCTCTCCGCCTCCACTCCACTCAGAGAGGATGATCTTTGATCTAAAGTAAGTATTAAAAAAAACACGCAATTTTTTTTTGTTGTATAGATATTTAAACAAAACAATATATGTACGTATACTTTTTAGCTTTCTAAGATAAAACTATAAGTTCGATCATTAATAAAGGCGACGGTCGTCGTGGGTTCGATTCCCATGAGGGGAGAGTAAATTATTTTCATTTTCTTCGCTCTATTACAAGACAAATCACGACGCTGTGCCAGTGGCACGTATATATATATATATATATATATATATATATATATAATATATATATATATATATATATATATATATATATATATAAATTTGTAAAAAATGAAAGTGACAATTATATATATATATATATATATATATAATTGTCACTTTCATTTTTTACAAATTTTATGAGCCATACGAGCTGTAGTCGTCAATTTCGTTAGCGTGGACTATAAAATCCCCTCTAAGTCTCCCCCCTACACTATAGCCGCTACACCCCCCAAGCACCCCCCATGCGTCTATCAGTCAATTTTTTATTTTAATTATTTTTAAATTGTTAATCCACACTAAGGATAAAAAAATACTTAATAAAATTCGCATGCAACGGGATTTGAAACCGCGCCTAATGGAGACCTTCCAAATCCTCTGACCACTAAGCCATAGGTTCTTCCTCACGCCGCGTCGACATTCTTATATGCTTTATACAACTTATTACGTTGTCAGCATCTCTGTAGAGAGATTATTACAGATTTCCACTAGATTTTTTTGCATGCGTGTTTTGCTGCTTTACCCGCCGAACGCGGGATATAGCGTGAAACTATAGAAACAAACTGACTGACTGACTGACCAACACGTAAAAATAGATGAATTATCTCAACATAAAAAAGTTGTACATTTTAAAGCATTTTTTTCTCTAAAGTCATGAATTAAATATACTGTTCAAGTTAAAACCGCTCGGACCGTTTCTGAGGCGTCAGTTTATTTTTGACTTCAGAACAAATAACAAGTGGTTTTTGCTTATAGTAAGTTATTTTATTATTATTATTATTTAATTATTATATACAATTATATGTGGCGTTGAGTTCCGCTGAAGTTCCGGGAAGTAATAAGTAAGTGGCGGTACTCAACGCCGCGTTTTGTGTTTAGTACCGGATGGAAGAATGGGAATCGAACCCGCAACTGTTGCGCTTACAGTTAAACACGTTTCCAAGGAGATACAAGTGCCAGGACTTCATAGCTGACCGAGAGATTGTTACTATAGAGTACAATTGTATACAACTCCCCCTCGTGGGAATCGAACCCGCGTCCGTCGCGTTTACAGTCAAATGTATAATTGAGATGTCATAAAGCTTAAGATGTTACTATTACATACAAATGGAGTGTCATGACACTAAGTCTTGCCTGTCTACTCTGCTATATGCGGGATACAGAGTGTAATAAAAAAAACGTACTTTTATAAAAAAAATGTACAATATGGGTAATTCAATTATACCCAGAGGCACAGCGTCTGACTGTGAACGCGACAGTTTTTGTAGGTTCGATTCCCATGAGGGGGGGAGTTCATTATTTCATTTGAGTTGAGTTCCGCCACTAAACACTCGATGCTTCGAAAGGAGCTTTTTCATACTAGGTTCCGTCTGCCTACGGGTTGCTCTGTCTGCTCTGGTATATGCGGGAACTGAAAGAAAAACTAAGTTATATATGACAAACAAAATGTAGCTGGATATGAACCCGCGTCTCTTACGCTTGTTGTAATTTGTTTACGTTGTTATCATATGTGTAGGAAGATCCACTATACAAAGATAACTACTAAGGGCCGGTTTCAATACTTGCTGATAAAGTCACAGATAGGAAAATAAGTCCCTTATCTGGCAGATAAACAACAAATTTTGGTTGCACAGGTCTCAGATAGAAATATCTAGCAGATAAAGACCTGGTTAAACTATCAGCTTGATTCAACTTTATCTGGTAGATCCGCATTAACTACCAGCTTACTATCTGACACTTTATCCGTAACCGGTGGAATTGACAAATTTGTAGAGAGATATATATATATATATATTTAATATAGTCTCTCCTTTATTTAAGCTATTAGGGTGGGGGAGCTCGGACAGTGGAGGTCCCAAGTCCCGGACACTGCTCTGAGCTCCTCACTCTACAACGCGATGCGCACGCGCACCTCCTATACATGGCGTGCTAAATAGTTTCTTCTGTAACAAATTTATATGACAGTATAAACTGTAATTTTCGTAATTTAAAATATTTTTATTTTAGTTTCAAATTTCAATATGCAAAACATTGTATATACGAGAACAAGTCAAAGTAAAAATAATGATTTTTATGTGCAAAAATTCGCGATACTTTTTGAACAAACCGCGTACTATAATACATTTTTGCAAGCTTTTTCTGTCGTCAACGAACATGTCGGCTACCACCAGCTCGGAGGACAGTGCTGCTGAAGAGCTGGCAACAAACTCATCAGCTGTTCTTTTATATATAAATAGAATTCCATTCAATGAATGGTAGCTAGCATTGAAATGACATTAATCCCATAGATGTTTTTACAATTTTTTTTGCTGTTCTAGATGTCATAGGTTTTACTTATTAACATTGAGTTACTCGTGGTGAAATGTTATATATATATATATATATATATATATATATATATATATATATATATATATATATATATATATATATATATATATATATATATATATATATATATAATTGCAGTGTCTGTTTGTGATTTCGCAAGTACATTACATTTACAGTTATTTACGCGTTACTAAAACACGACAAACTGTTTCTTGTCCTTTTCGTTTCTCCGGGCCAATCTCGGGAACAAATGAATCGATTCGTCTGGGACTTTCACAAGAATGTAGATGAGGTTGTGGACTAACTAAAATATAGGCATTTTTCCCGGAATTCCCGTTTGAATTGGATTTAAGCGGGAATAACGCATACAACATGCGACTATCTACCTTATATACAATAGAATTCGAAAGGAAAAACTCATAAAAGTTATATGTGCAATATTAATATTAGAGTAAGTTCGAGAACGTCTATCAAGCGAGCGAAGCGAACGGGTTGCTAATTTATTAAGTGCCCGTGGTAACTCTGACCACAGCTACTTTTCCGTAAATTGGCTTAGGTTAAACTTTTAATACTGAACTTAATACCTTAGCATTTACTTAATATATTTTGTATGTATGTATGTATGTATTTATATACTTTTTCTTTTTTTTTTTTAGCTTCACACATAGCGGAAACCTAGTGTTGGGACACGTACGATACAGATAGTACGTAAAAAGAGGGCATGTTGTTTGTTTGTTTCTTTAGTCTGGCTAATCTCTGAAACGGCTAGATCGAATTTGACGGGACGTTCACTGACTTCAGTTACGGTAACTCATAATGACTTCAAAGTTGGGTGGAATGTAAGGAACGGAGTGCTTAGACACTAGGTTCCCTCTGCTTACCTCGTTATATGCGGGATAGATATAAACAAAGTGATATACAGGTAACTATGTGCGGGATACAGCGTGGAGGTTAAAAATAAAGAAAGGTGGAAGGTAAAAAAAATAAGAAGATATATAGTTTAATTTTTTGAATGTCCTAACACTATACCAACCGGTTCCGGCGTAAGAAACATAGTGGTACATCTTTTTAATAACAACCTAGTGTCAAGAACACTCCCGGCCCCCACGTATAACCCAATTTTCGAAAGATTGCTATTGAGTGGACAATTAAAACTAATTCCTTCCCCCCCAAATTGGTATCAAGCACCCACCACCCATTAGAACCAAACTCACTAGAAAACGAAAAAACAAAATTTGAACGACACGTGTGACCAAAGCAGTTATTTTATATATATATATATATATATATATATATATAGTATATATCTATATATGTATATATAGATATATATATATATATATATTATTATATATATAGTATATATATAGTATATATATTATAAATACTGCTTTGGTCAACCGTGTCGTTTCAAATTTCGCTGACTGAAAAGGTCAGGTAATATGACAACTGGAAGTAATACAAAACCTTCTATTTCATAGAATTTATAGAATATTTCTTGGAAATAATATGGAAATATTCGACATATATATGTACATATGTTCAAGACTATTATGGCGCAGTGGATCACGGTGTTAATGTAAACGTAGTGATCGTGGGTTTATTGTAAATTGAAGGAATAACATTTTAGAATGAATTTGTTGTCTGTCTGTCTTTTAAAGTGGAGGTGAAGTTAATATTAAATATCCAGGTCTAAATCTACAATCCATTGAATCTCAAATAATAATAAACACTGTTCCCTCTGTCTATCCTGCTATATGCGGGATTCGGCGTGAAGCGAAAGAATGAATCCATATTGATATTTAGTACATGTTCAGTATACAGTAATAATATATATATATAATTATATATATATATATATATATATATATATATATATATATATATATATATATATATATATAATATATATATGTCCTCAGAGTGTGTCTAGCCAATTATCTGTCCGATATTTGGTTTCCGGCATACGGGTACGCGACCCGGGACCTCGAGCCACCACTTTCATAACCCGATCCAATCCATGTAAGTGGTGTCCCTCCCCTATACTCCAAGTCTTTCTGCCTCTTATTCCCTTTCCTTTCTTGGTTTCTCCCAGTAATGGGTTTGGAGGTCAGATGGCAATCGCTCCACTAAAAACCACTTCGCCACTCATATGGACCGATTTGACAAAAAGCTGGGTATGGCTAGGGCGTCGCCGCTAAACGACGCGCAGGCACATCGCCCTACACCTGCGATAAGTGGGCAAGGGCTACCGTGTCAAGTACGGGCACGGCTAACGACGTCAGTACCCAGACGGAAACTCCGCTTTGCAACATGGATATTGGCTCTCTAACCGGACGATGCAGAGAACTCGCAGATGTACTCATGAGACGTCGGGTCCAGTGTGCTTTCCTTCAGGAAACTCGCTGGAAGGGCAATAGTCTCGTAACATCGGGCAGGGTTACCGCCTTATGTACACTGGGTCACCTACGGGCAAAAACGGTGTAGCGGTAGCGCTTTCTGAAGAGCTTCAGAATGGGCTTCTTGAAGTTGACCGTCGCTGCGACCGCTTGATGCGGGTAAAGGTACTGATCGAGGGCGTAATCACAAACTTAATCAGTGCTTATGCTCCCCAGGCGGGTTGTAGCGCGGCTGACAAGGAGACTTTCTGGGAGCAGTGTGAAGAGGTCCTACTCGCTATACCGTCTACCGAAGCAATCTTAGTTGGGGGGGACTTGAACGGTCACGTGGGTAGGGTCGCTGAGGTGTATGAACGTGTTCACGGGGGGTTTTGGATATGGTCTTCGCAATGCAGAGGGAGAAAATATTCTAAGAACCTGCATTGCGTCTGATCTGGCCATCGTGAACACTTTCTTCCAGAAGAAACCTCAGCACCTTATAACGTATAAAACGGGTCCCACTCAA
Source organism: Dione juno (assembly GCA_037127375.1). NCBI lineage: Eukaryota > Metazoa > Arthropoda > Insecta > Lepidoptera > Nymphalidae > Dione > Dione juno. The sequence goes on along the minus strand of JAXRJS010000107.1, from coordinate 792,393 downwards.
CTCAAATTGATTATTTGCTGACTAGACGGTGTCATATAGGCAGGGTGACCAACTGTAAGGTCATTCCCGGCGAAAGCCTGACGGCCCAACATCGCCTCCTTGTCATGGACTATAATGTTAGCCCGAAAAAGAAAGTAGCTGAGAAACGCAAGCCTAGAATTAAGTGGTGGTTGTTGAATGGGCCGATGCAGACCGACTTCTTGGCGGAGGTGGAGAGTCAAAATCTACTGACTAACACCGAGACCACTCAGACTGCATGGGATCGAGCTCATTCAACAATCATTGCGGCGGGCAAGCGAGTTCTTGGTGTTACTAAGGGTGGGCGTGTCATCGACAGGGAGACATGGTGGTGGAATGACCAGGTGCAGGGGGTGATTCAGGAAAAGAAGGCTGCGTTTAAAGAATGGCAGCATTCCAACTCTCCTGAAGACAGACTGGAGTACATAGCAGCGAAACGGGCCAGCAAAAGAGCTATAGCCAGAGCCCGCAGAGAAAGTTTGTCGCCATTGTACGATAAACTTGAAACTGTGGAGGGGCAGAAGCTCATATACAAACTGGCTCGTGCTCGAGATAAAGCGACGCAGGATATTACAAAATGTCTTTGCGTCAGAGATTCTCGGGGCACGTTGCTTTGTAGTCATGCCTCTGTGAAGGAGAGATGGAGAAGCTACTTTAAGGAGCTGCTGAACACTCAGCAGTCTTGTAGTCTTCCTCCTGAATTATCTCCTAACCTCGGACTTGTTGCTCCATTAACCCGTGACGAAACTCGTAATTGTCTTCGACGCATGAAGAACGGAAAAGCGGTAGGACCTGACGACATCCCAATCGAGGCGTGGAAATCGTTGGGCTCTCTTGGTGTGCTTATACTTACTGACCTGTTTAACCGTATCTTGAATACTGGAAAGATGCCACATCAGTGGCGGCAGAGCTTTATTATCCCTATTTACAAAGGAAGGGGCAGTGTTCAAGATTGCGGTAGTTATAGGGGCATTAAGATTATGAGCCACACCATGAAGCTCTTCGAGCGCATGATCGGCCTCAGGCTCCGCCAAGAATGTACTGTCTCTGAGTCTCAGTATGGGTTTCAACCAGGATCAGGCACTATGGACGCCATTTTTGCCCTCAGAACTTTGATGGAGGCTTACAGGGAAAAAAAGAGAGCTCTGCATGTGGCCTTTTTGGACTTGCAGAAGGCTTTGACTGTGTGCCACGTCAGTGTATCTTGTGGGCATTGCGATCCAAGGGGATCCCTGAAGCCTATATTGAGGTTATCAGAGATATGTACAACGACTCCGCTTCAGTGGTTAGGACCGCTGTTGGCGACACCAAGCCCTTCCCGTTTACAGTAGGGGTTCACCAGGGCTCAGCTCTTAGTCCGTTCTTATTCAATGTAGTGCTGGATACTGTCTCGGCTCACATCCATGCCAGCCCCCGTGGCTGATGATGTATGCCGATGACATAGTACTCATCGACGAGAACCGACTGATGCTGGAGCGTAAAGTGAACGCCTGGAAGGGTGCGCTTAAGAACGGTGGTCTCAAACTGAATGTGTCGAAGACCGAGTACATGGCTTGCGGGAACCCGGACTCGAGCACCATCCATATCGGGCCTGAGCCAGCCGTTAAGTCGGAGAAGTTCAGGTAACTTGGAGCCGTTATGCATGAGTCTGGAGGCATCGACCACGACATCCATGCCCGTATAAACGCTGCCTGGGCCAAATGGCGGGAGGTCACTGGTGTAGTCTGTGATAGCAGAATACCGCCCAAGCTCAAGGGACTGATATACAAGAGCATTCGACCGGTTCTTTTATACGGCAGCGAATGTTGGCCAACATTATCTCGGCACACTCAGGAGCTTCACGTCACGGAGATGAAGATGCTGAGATGGATGTGTGGCGTTACGCGGTCCGACCGCATACGCAACACATTCATTCGAGGTAGTCTTGTGGTCCGTGACGTAGCGGATAAGCTCCAAGAGCGTCGCCTGAGATGGTATGGCCATGTTACGCGCCGATCTGAGAACTATGTCGGAAGGAAGTGCCTTGACATGTCTGTCCCTGGAGTATTGTAATAGATTGTCCACTGAGGACGTTAAAGACCGTGCAAAGTGGAGTAGGCTTAGTCGGAAGGCAGACTCTGGCAAAAGCCGGGACTAATGCCAAGAAGAAGAAGATATATATATATATATATATATATATATATATATATATATATATATATATATATATATATATATAGATATATATATATATATAGATATATATATATATATATATATACTTTTTTTCTTTTTTTCTAAATAACAGTAGCCTAAGTTACTCCTTATAAAATCAGCTACCTGTCAGTGAACGTCCCGTCAAAATCGGTCTAGCCGTTTCAGAGATTAGCCGCAATAAACAAACAAACAAACAAAAATTGTAAAAAATATTATTTTGGTATATGTACTGAATATGTATATATTCATATGCATGTAGTCAAAAGTGGTTATTTTAATATAACAAATTTTTATATATAGATATAAATATTTAAAGCTGGGACTTCCCTCACACTCGCCGACGGAACTACGTATATGACAAACTTTTTCTATGTCAGGTAATTTTGACTGTACGTTGTCAGTCAGTCACTGAACATCGGGAAAGATGGATACTATACTATCTTTTACCAGCAGCTTCACTGGTGTGGTCAAATGGAAGCATTCAGGCATGACATATTCCAAGTACCTGTGTAAACTTTGAACGCAGGTGCAGTGGCTTATATCTAAAAGATTGATATTATTTTATATAGCCTATAGCCTTTGTCGAAAATGTAATAATGTCGGTCCGTGCGCACCTCTTGCGTCTCGTAGACCATCGTTAACCTCTTCATACATAGCCCCTATACCCCCCCCCCCATTAATCCCTACAGGAAGTCCTCATGCTTTTCCATGACCTTCCTCCAGTATCTTCGACACCTACAGTTGGTTTCGGTTTATAATATTACATATGTTTTGTCTTTGTTTCCAGAATAAAAATGGCGAAATAAACGTCTATAGAGAGAAGATAAAAAGAAAGATGGCGTCGTACAACGATAAACACATCACAGATACAAAACTTTTGACAGATGACGTTTTGACAGTTCTAACTTCGTTATTTTTTTTTATTAAAAGTGTGTTTGACATAGCTACTAAGCATTTTTGTTCGTTTTTAATATTTGTTATAGTTGTATTAATTATTTATGTTTTATATAAATCGTATTTGAGTCCAGTATTATATGTGAAGGTGAGTTTTTATGTTTATATTAATAAATTTTGTTAAGTGCGTGTCAGACTCCCGCGACGAGTGTTCCGTATCAATTTCAGTACTGCAATCAGTTATAAAAGCTGTCAAGCTTAAATTGTCAGGCGAAGGCACTACTTATTATGTAAAATAAACTAAAAACATGAAGTTTGTAGTAAGTTGAACCAAATCCTCACTTTCTACCGAACGGTATCATTCTGTGTTAACAAGAAGTACCTTTTAGTAATTAATTACACAGATAACACTAAAATCCTTATCTTTTTTTTATTTTAAATTAATATATTTTTTCTTTGCTCTATTAAACTGTGAACTTTAATATTGTACTTTAACATTGTGACTTTATTATATTCTAATTTCAATTTAGGAACTATCAGAAGTTGGATTCGAACACCTGCCCAAGAAAGATAGATCACTACGTATAATACAAGCGCAAAAGATAAGGAAACTCGGTAGCAAGCTGCCACCACCATATCCTAATGGCTGGTTCGCTTTAGCGGAGAGCAGAGAATTGAAAATTGGGTCTGTTCTTCCTGTTGATGCTTTGGGTAAGTGAATGAGAGATGCTCCTTAGCATATCCTCACCATTCCATTCCATTGCAGAAGCTCAGAACAGTACCCCAAAAGTGGTCTTTAATAGTTTCTTAAAAGTTCTCGGCCAGTCTAGAGTAATCAATATTCATACTTTTAGTAAGACAAGAATTTCTAACAACCTAAACAAGTTGTAACAAGCTTATAAGAATTCTGATGTAGCTCGCTTAGAACGTCTAGTTTAGTGGTCAGAACGCTTGGAAGATTTCCAAGAGGCGCGTGTTCAAATCCCGCAAATCTCCAAATATACTGAAAGTGAAGATAAAATATTAAAATTTCATATAAAATTTGGATCTTGCTGGAATGGAACTTGCACTTCTTGGTACGGTCTACGTGATTTATCATTATTTCCTTATACTATTACCTTAAGGGTATAGTAGGTAGACTATACCATACCTAATGTTAAAACATTCATCCAATATAAAAAAAATCATTCAATCAACGTTGAACCTTAATAACTAGTTCCAAAAATATTATTTTCAGGCTTAAATCTCTGCGTATATAGAGGAGAGGATGGTGTGGCAAGAGTTGTTGACGCCTATTGTCCTCATTTGGGCGCCAACTTGGCTATAGGAGGGACCGTGTGTGGAAATTGTATTGAATGTCCATTCCATCAATGGAAGTTTGGAGCTGATGGTAGCTGTGTCACCATTCCTGGGGCAGATTCTGGTATTACTATTAGATATATATAATATAGGAATATATATATATATATATATATATATATATATATATATATATATATATATATATAATATATATATATATATATATATATATATATATATATATTGCGAGATAAGGGTGCCTTCACGCTGTATCCCGCATATAGCAGGATAGGCAAAGGGAATCTAGTGTTAAGACACTCTGTTCCCTGCTTTCCGCTTTTCAAGACGTTGTTTCTTGTAAACAAAGCGAAGAAAATAACTTTTATTCATTCCCCCCGAGGGAGAATTGAACCCACAATCATTGTGCGTACGTTTTTATAGATAGTGTAGTAGTAGACACTAATTGTCTTTTTTTATAACTTTCAGTACCAAAAGGCATTGCAATCAAAACTTATCCATCGATAGAAATAGATGGCGCTGTTTGGATCTGGTACCACGTAGATGACCTACCACCTCAGTGGAAGGTGGAGGAATCTGAAGAATCCAAGAATTGGGGGTACAGGGGTAGAAACGAGTTTATAGTGAATGCTCATATTCAGGTGATATTCGATGAAGAGACACGATTTTTTTGAATTTTTTACTCAATTTTGAAAAAGCCCTCAGTACCAAAATCGTTTGACATGATCAGATGGTCAGCATCTGACTGTCAGTGCGATAGTTGCAGGTTCACATCCCACTAGGAGAAAAAAAATTGCAATCAATTCTCCGCTCTGGTGAGAAGACAAAGCGTAAAGTTAAGTTCCACCACACCTCTTCAAATCTGTCCAGAAAATGGTGAATGGAGTGTCCTAAAACTACCATTACATATATATATTATATATATATATATATATATATATATATATATATATATATATATATATATATATATATATATATATATATACATATATATATATATATATATATATATATAATATATATATATATATATATATATATATATATATATAAAACTGAAAACATATATATAAAACAGAAAACTGTTGGTTGTTTTCAGGAAATACCAGAGAATGGAGCTGATGTTGCACATTTGAATGCTGTACACACTGTCTCCTTACTTACTGATCTTGGACATAAATATCCTTTACTAAATCATTTTATAGGTAAATATAATGCATATTGAGATGGAACAGGGTCTGACTGTACAGGCGATAGTTGCGGGTTCGGTTCCTGAAGGAGAATCCATTTTTTTTAATTAGCCATTAAATAGAACACAATGTCTCAAATTTGGGCGGAAAGCGAAGAACAAAGTGGCTAATCTTAGGATCTGATCATAAAAAATATTAATTTCCTTAAAGTAAAAGTCGTTGTAATGAGAAGTATTGGGAAACCTTGGTTGACATTCGGGAACAGTGTTAAAGATACTGGAGGAAGGTCAAGTAAGAAGTGCGAGGATCCCCCGAAGGGCATGTGTGAAGAGGTTTATGAGAGTGGCTCACTGACTACTACTACTATATATATATATATATATATATATATATATATATATATATATATATATATATATATATATATATATATATATATATATATATATATATATATATATATATATATATATATATATATATATATATATATATATATATATATATATATATATATATTATATATATATATATATATATATTATATATATATATATATATATATATATATATATATATATATTATATATATATATATATATATATATATATATATATATATATATATATATATATATATATATATATATATATATATATATATATATATATATATAATATATATATATATATATATATATATATATATATATATATATATATATATATATATATATATATATATATATATATATATATATATATATATATATGTTATATATATATATATATATATATATATATATATATATAACACTGTTTTTATGTTCTATTCAATAGAATAGAAGTGTAGGTAGGGAGAACCTTTTGAAAGATACTTAGTTCTTCCCTTCGCTTCGCTTTCCCCCATAATTCGAGATATATCGTGGTGAGTTCCGCTCGAACCCATCATGAGTGGAAATGCAACCCACGACCGTCGCGTTAACAATAAAACGCTGAAATTACAAGAAAAAATAAAAATAATATACAATAAGTCATATTTTATCTGTATATAAAAACGTAATCAGTATGAAATGTGTCAAACATACACTTTATATGGGAAAAGAGAACGGAGAGTCAATGCACTATTAAATAATGTACTAGAAACACTTTAAATGTATAGAATAAACACAACACACACTCCCATATGTATGACGATGTACTCTACTGTATGACGTCACATACACGTTGCCATGGCAACATACAACAAATACTATATTCCAGGCCGTCATATATGGGAGGCTCAATGGTCGAAAGACAAGGAAGACCACGTGGCGATGATCAAAATAATTCACAAATATATTATAATGAAATTGAACCTGTTCCCTATTAACGTGGTGGTCCACCAGGTTGGTATATTGTAAATTTACATTAATAAGAGCAACTGTTGAGTTTCTCGCCAGCTCCTCTCAGCAGAACTGCCCTCCGAGCTGATGGTAGCTTCTAGTGGGACTGACAATACTGACACTTGTGTTAATTGACGATTCGAAAGTGCTTGTAGTAAATAGCCTATTTGAATGAAGAATATTTTGATACCTGATGAGCTCTTTGATTGATGGCACTAGTCTATGGAGCTGTTGGCACTGATAGAAAAATTAAAAAATTATGTTTATATTATATCCGGTTATTGTGGTAGGCTATGGGCTATTGGCTAAACCGCTAAACCGGTTCGATGCACAGTTCTTTTTTTCTTTTCTTACTATATTATAATTTTCAGATAGGCCCTGCCCACGTGCGCCTCAATTTCGAGTCACCACTGGGTCCCGTTATGATATCGCAGTCAGTCACTCCTTTGGGTCCCTTACTGCAGAAAGTTGTCCATAGAGTGTACACCCCCTGGTATAGTGCTGTGCTCGGCGCTGCCATGGTTACTATGGAAGCTTATCAGGTATGGTAAGAGATTTTTTTTTGTAGCATGGTAGGCGGGTGAACCGCTCTCCCGCGCTTAAAGCGAACTAACAAGGCAAATCGCGGCGTTGAGTTCTATCACACAACACGCTATGTCTCAGACGGAAAGTGGGGAATGGAGAGCTTTGACACTATGTCCTCTCTGCCTACCCAACATAATAAATAAATAATTTTCATATATATATATATATATATATATATATATATATATATATATATATATATATATATATATATATATATATATATATATATATATATATATATAATATATATAATATATATATATATATATATATATATATATATATATATATATATATATATATATATATATATATATATATATATATATATATATATATATATATATATATATATATATATATATATATATATATATATATATATATATATATATATATATATATATATATATATATATAGACATTCTGTAATTTTTTCATACTTTCTCAAACTTCTTAAAACGTGATCCAAAAGCTCTCCTTCACGTATTAATGTATAGATATTTTCCAATACTTTCTCCTTTTCCAGTTCCAAAGAGACGTCTCTATTTGGAACAACAAGAAATACGTCAGCTCGCCAGCTTACGCCAAGACTGATAGAACTATACGCACTTACAGAGCCTGGTTCAGTCAGTTCTACAGCGAAAACAGTGTATCTTTAAAACGTGCTTTAGAAAATCCTTTGGAATGGTGATTTTTGTGTAGACTTTTGGTTTGGACAGCTTTGCTCTAATTATTTATGAGTTCCAAGACTTTAGTTACTACTAATTAGAAGTTTAGTTCACGAGAAATCGTTTTTAAGCCATATTTATGGGTATGGAAAGCGATATTCAGAAGCTGCCATTAGATAAAGCATGGTGATAAATTTAAAGTGGATACTCGTATTTTAATATACTATTATTGGGGGCATTTATTCATGTAATAGAACCTCATAACAATGTTTTTTTTTACCAAATATTGTCTGTCCGTCTGTGTGTTTGTGCACGCTAATCTCTGGAACGAATCAACGGATTCAAATGCAATTTTCACTATTGTATTATGGGCAACTTTAAGTAGTATTTAGAGTTTATTTTATTTCAATCGGTGGAGAAATAAAAAAGTTATATCAATGTAAATTATTACGTCTAAAACTTATAATTTACTTTCCCACGTTGACAAAGCGGGCGCAGCTAGTATTTAATATATTCCTCTTAAATAAATATTTAAGCTTTCCTTAATCTAGCTAAATAATAGGCGTTAAGTTACGACACGGAGAGTGGAGACACTTTGGATTGCCTCTGGTTATAAGAAAAAGATTTGCATAGACACTAAGAGCTGGTATTTGAAGTCGTTATCACTGTGTTGTCAAATCATTACCACACCACTATTATCGATAACATCACAAATAAATGTAATTTTTATTATAATCCAAGGCAACACAAGGCTTGGCAAGCGTCCACAAACTGTATTTACAGTATATTTGGCCTAGCTTGCGTGAGCTTGCAGGAGCTTGTTGTTAGGCCAGTGTCAGTTATTGTTTCGTTCGTGTGTCAAATCAAGCTTGCGGCAAGCGCATGCGACATAATAACAAGTTGACGCTGAGAGCTTGTGAGTGTTTGCCAAGCTTTGCCATTTAATTGCATTAATAGACTCTTTGATAGTTTCCAGTTAACTTATCAGACGGATATATATTATATATCGGGACATCATATTGCAGCGTCATCAAGTTGTTATTATACGTATTAAAAATGTTAAACCTCGTTTTGGAAGACAAAACACGGCGTTAGGTTACGCCACTTAACACGCGATGTCTTGAAGTTTGGGCGGAAAGTTGAGAACGGAGTGTCTTAACACTAGGTCCCCACAGCCTACCCTGCTATATGTTAGATACAGCGTGAAGCTGTAATATAAAATATAATGTTATTATTTTTATATCTTTGCTAAAAAGAAAAGCATAAGAACAATTTATCTGTCAGTTAAGCTAACTGGGACTTGGTAATAATTGGACATTTTGTTATTCGGATAGTTTTATGTATTGCCATGTTGTATAATATTGTGAATGGAATGCTTTTTAATATAATTATTTAAAGAAGATAATGTGTTTTATTTAATATATGTGTAAATATCATTTTAATTATATAGCAATGGTAGGGGGTATACCCCCCCCCCCCCCCTTTACACCAACACTAGTGTCATAAGTCTCAGACACTGCTCTAAGCACCCCTCCCGACACCAGCACGATGAATACATGGAATTTCTCAAATTAAATAAGTATATACTAATTTACCTATAACTCTCTTATTGAAATGAAAAAAAAAACACATAATATCGATTTATTTTTCCGTAATCGATCTGTATTCAGCATAATCGATGTAACCGTCGTCGTTCAAATCGGCTTTCTTCAATGCTTCCTCCACTATTTTCGATAATTCTTCATCGTTATATTTGTGAGGATTCTCCAGCGGGGTGCCATCTGAATCTGAAATTTGGAAAATTAATATAAAGGACAGAAACTGGCGAAGATAGAGCATAAAAAAGAGAAAAAAGAGAAAAAGTAGAAAGAAGACAAATATTCGCGTCTACTACAAAAGCCGAATCAATGGATTTTTGGATATCCTCCTTAAATGCTCTCCTACACTCTCCGAGGACTCTACATGTTACATTTCAAGGTTCTCCGCATCGAAAATTCGGGGCTACGCTCTCTACTCGTCACTCTGTGAGTGAGCTGGAAGCTCCAGAAGAGTCAACCGATTATAAATAAGAATTATAGCTTACATTGAAACAAATTTCATTAAAGAGAGCGTAAATGATTATTTTTTCGACCAGATTAGGCTGTTAGGCTATTTACACACTATCTTTAATTTACTTTTGTTGTCTTTTTGTGATTCCGTACCTAAATAGAAAGTCCACTGTCTGTCTGTCTGTCTGTCTGTCACCAGGCTGTATCTCATAAACCGTAATAACAAGAAAGCTAAAATTTTCACAAATTATATATATCCGTTGCCTCTATAACAACTAGTACTAAAAATAAAAAAATGAGAATATTTCATCAGCGGAATACCTACAGTCATGAAATAGGTACGGAACCCCTCGGTGCGCGAGTACTACTCGCACTTGACCGATATTTTTTCTGTTTATAACAATATTCAAGATCTACAATTTATTTAAATATCAAGCGCAGCTTTATTAAAGTTAATAAAAAGCTTTTGCTCCAGTGGTACAAAATTAATATTGTATATACAGCAGAAGGAACCTAGTGTTAAGACACTCCGTTCTCCGCCTTCCGGCCGCTTTGTTACCTAATTTGAACTAAAATTAAATAAAAATAACTCACTCCCCCTAGAAGGAATCGAACCTGTAACCGTCGTATCGCATACATAATTGCTCAATATATTAATTACACTATATTGAAAAATATTAACAGATTAATTTCTCAAAACTGTCCTCAATTATTTACAAGTTATTAAAATAAATACAATTGAATATCGTTGTGGCGCAGTGGCACAGCGTCTGACTGTAAACGCGGCTGTTGCGGGTTCTATTCCCATAAGGGGATAGCAATCGGCACACTCAGGAGCTTCACGTCACGGAGATGAAGATGCTGAGGTGGATGTGTGGCGTGACGCGGTCTGACCGCATACGCAACACATTCATTCGAGGTAGTGTTGGGGTCCGTGACGTAGCGGATAAGCTCCAAGAGCATCGCCTGAGATGGTATGGCCATGTTATGCGCCGATCTGAGAACTATGTCGGAAGGAAGTGCCTTGACATGTCTGTCCCTGGAGTTAGACCACCCGGACGCCCAAGGAAGCGATGGCTGGATGTCGTGACACAAGACATGAGAGCCAATAGATTGTCCACTAAGGATGCTAATACCGTGCAAAGTGGAGTAGGCTTAGTCGGAAGGCAGACCCTGGCAAAAGCCGGGACTAATGCCAAGAAGAAGAAAGAAGAAGAAGAAGAAGGGGGATAGCGATAAGCGTAATAGTTACATACTATATTCACCCTTATATTCAAAGGAATAAATTAAAAACGTAATACAATTTAAATATTTAATTCATTCATATTTTTCATTTATTTATAATAAAATAAATAAAATATATAAAAAAATATAGATAAATATTATTTTATATAATTTATATATTATTATTTTAATTTATATATTATTTTTTTATTTTCGCCGTCAACATGTTGACTCGATACTCCAAATAATCGATATAGCCGTCGTTATTTAAATCTGTATGCTTGAATGCCTCTTCCAACAAAACCTCGAGCTGAGCGTCCTTGTATACATGTTGAGATCCTCCAGATTGGTCTAAAGTAATGAAATAAAATAAAAATAATATAACCTAAATGTCAAAGATGTTGCATTTTGACAGTGACAATGACGTTTTATTTTTTTTTTTTTTTTTACGTAATTCTAGCATCGAATAGAAAATAATGTGCAAAATGTGGGAACAATCATGAATATTGTGAGATCATGATCTAAATTAAAAGCATACATATAAGTTATTACTTTGTTAAAACAGATTAATAAAATATTTGTATGTATTAATATGAAACTTTCTCTGTTTATCGGAAATATTCTGTTTGTATTAACTTTATATTTACTTTCACTTTTATTTACTCTTGTATTAATATTAGAATAAATAAAATAGATCAAAAAAAATATACTTTATTAAAGTTACTTATAGAATAAAATCTAAATTTATTTTATTAACTCAAAAAGAACATTAATAACTTACCCCACTCATATATAAAGGCTTCATGACAACACATTTTAACACAACACTCCCAGTTTTTGTGGGATTTATTTAAAACATTACGAATACGCGAAAAACATTAAATCGAATAAAACTTCATTCGATAATATCAAACGTGAATCGGTCTGAATCGATTTTTAGTTCGATAACATACGTCACAATAAATACAGAGTAAAACGATTTGAGAATAACGCAAATGTCATTTTGACATTTGACACTTTCAAATGCATCTGAGGGTAGAGGTATGGAGAACCACATTGTATAGAAGACACAGATGTAGCAAGTGGAAATTATATAATAAATACAGTAGATTTCCACAAAGTGAAGTATTTTGTGTGTGTGTGCTTAAAATATCAACGATTTCCATAATAATAATAAAGCAGAAGGGATTCTTTACTTTTTTATTCATGATTCTGTTGCCACTTGCCACTTTAAATTGCTCTTACTAATGTCTATGTTACATAATATAACAATATAATTTTTTTTGTATTTTTACTACAACTTTTTATTTGACAGCAAAGAAGAAAATTAAGAATACGTTATGATAATCTATCTCAAGTGAATTAAAATATTTTAAAGAGCAAAATTCAAAATATTTATATCATTTTTTTTACATTTATATATATATATATATATATATATATATATATATATATATATATATATATATATATATATATATATATATATATATATATATATATATATATATATATATATATATATATATTATATATATATATATATATATATATATATATATATATATATAAAAAATCATTTTTATTCCCATATTGACACTTGAACGGACAAACGAATAAGCAATAAAACAAAAAAAAATTGTATATAAATTTATTATATTTTAACAATTCTTACAAACATACTACACAACCATAGCCCATAAATAAAGATAAATAAAAAGCATCACTCTTATACTAAAAAACGAAGAACTCTCTCTTACCCTCTGCTTACCCTGATATGAATGATAATAAAAAAAATGATACTGGCAGCACTATTTCTTAGTTTTTTTTAAAGAATAACGCTTTTTTTATTATCTAATATATCAAAACTTACACACATCGACAGTTGTACAAAATATATACATACATAAATATATATATATGAAAAATGTAAAACGTTTTAATCATTTACAAATAATCTATGGCATAGATATAAACATGTCTTTTCAAATGTATTGAGTAAAAAAAAAAAGAACACAATTATTCATTAATAAATATCAATAACTGACGGTCTTTTTTATAAGAACTAAAAAATTGTGACCAAAAAAATAGAATTTGAGAGAAAGAGATTCTAAATTTCACATAAAAAAGGAAAAGGACGGAAGATCTAAAATAATATATAGCACAGGAACTTTTAAAACAATAATAATAATTCGAGTAAACCTTAAAAAAGGCAGAAAATAAAAAAGAATGTATATTATTTAAAAAATACTTGGAAGCACATAAAACACAATATATACAGTTTAAAAAGTCATAATTTATCTGTGCTTATTGGTTATTTAAATGACAGCACTCATTTAAAAAAATTTAATTTAAGAGTTGTTTACTGAAGTTTTATATGGCAACAATAAATGTCAATATTAAATTGTTTACTTTATTTATTTATTTTACAGTATTTTCTGTAAAAATACCAAAAAAAAAATTCACTTTCAAAACATAAAAATTCATATTTTACTTTGAAAAATGACAAAAAAATTAAACAAAAGTGAATTTAAACGAGACCTTTGAATATAAAATAACGAGTGTTGCCATTAACAACCTTTTAGTCCCAAAAAAAAGGGGAGAATGGGGCAAATTGTACTATTGCCCATCTTTATTAATATTCTTTTGTTGTGCCCGAATAAATTCTGGATAGTCTATATATCCATCACGATTGTGATCGTCCATGTTTAATATGGGATCGATTAAATTAACCAATTCGTCATCTTTGAATATTTTTTCACCTACCGGCGGCGATCCTTGCGGGCTCTCTTGCTTGTGACCCTGTTCTGGGCGACGGGAGAACAATGTAATGAAATATATATATATATATATATATATATATATATATATATATATATATATATATATATATTATATATATATATATATATATATATATATATATATAAGTTTAAGTGAAACATAAATCAAAATATCACGATATACTTTGATATATCACATTAAGCTCACATTAAAGCTCTTCTTGAAGCCAAAAAAAAAACATACAAACCCAATTTATGTTATCCCATTCTGGAGAAACAACCCACAACCAGTCCCACACTGCGACATGACAGCTAGCTTTTTTCAATATATTTTTTTTTAACTCACCATGCCAATGTATCAGAGACTTGATCAGCTCACAGCCGTCCAATTTATTGTTGTTATCTGCGTCGTGCATTTTGAAGTAGTGGAACTGTAACTCTTGTTCCGACATTTTTGACGTGTCGATCGGTACGTCCATGTGCTCTTGAATATGTCTGTCAGAAATATTTACTTTAAACGTATAAAATACAACTTATTTTACCTTCACGCAATATCTAAGAGGGAGCTGTAAGCAAAAGAAACCTAATCTGAAGACACTTCGTTCCCCTCTCTCCGCCCTCCGAAACATTGCGTGTTGTGGCAGGACTCAACGCCGCGCTTTGTCTCGTTGCCAGTGCGTAAAGAAAATGAAAATCAACCTTCTCTCCGAGTGGGAATCGAATCCACAACCCATCGTATTAACACACAGAGGATGTACCTCTGCGCCACCATCGTCCTTGCATTTACATATATATGTACATATGAATATTTAACTAAGAAAAGGAAAATTATAAGAAAAATCACACATTCAGCAGGTACAGTGGGTTACATTAACCATTACATCATATAATACGAGAGAGAGAGTGAGAGAGAGAGAGAGAGAGAGAGATGTATAAGTATTAATTATTTAAATTCATCAAAACTAGTGATAAAACACTATTTTTTAATGATCTTTCATAAGGAGAAATTGTGTATAAAGTGGCAAAAATATTACAACTTCTAATTAATATGTAAATAACTTACTCTCTCTCCTGAGCGATGTTAGCAGCATTTAGAAGTTGAGGATCTGTAATATATATTTTTTTAATATTCCAGGTTTTGATGTAAAACAAGTTTTACCTATTACTCATACTATTATTCCTTCATTATACATAGAAGAAAAAAAATGTCTCTAGAGCAAATTATATAGAAAAATTCAGCTGCACGCTTTATCCCGCACAAAGCAGGATAGACGGAAGTAAATTTAGTGTTAAGACACTCCGTTACCCACTCTCCGCCCAAATCACGAGACATTGCGTGTTAAGTGGTGAAGCTCAACACCGCTCTTTGCCTTCTCACAAGAACGGAGAAAATTAAGTTGTTCATTTCCCAAGTGGCAATAACCCACAATCATCGTATTCGTCGTGCTACTATGCCACGATGGCCTCATGATTATATTTTAGATTAAGAATACACTAATAGAGGCGTCTTAAAATGTCATTCGAATAAAATCAAGAAAAATTAAAAATATAAGTTACTTCACTTTCTTTTTGAAGTTATCTTTATTATATTTAAAAAAAAATAAAAGAGACTATAAATTTCCTTATCATAGAAACATTAAGTAATATTTCAAGTTCAAGGAATTTAATTAATATTTGTATAAGAAAAAAAAAACTATAAGACTGACCTCCATGACCCCCATGATGTCCATGTTGGTTTTGCACGGGCACCTGCTGTACAGGAACCTGTTGATTTATATATATATATATATATATATATATATATATATATATATATATATATATATATATATATATATATATATATATATATATATATATATATATATATATATATATATATATATATATATATATATATATATATATATATTGCAGTCACAAGTAAATTTAACAATTTAACAGAAGCCATAAATAAGATATATTGTTCTTTTTTTTTTATTTAATATTTTTCAAATGTTATTCTAGTTAAGAAAAAAATTTAATAAGCATATTAAAAAGACATTAAATTAAACCAATTTATTATTTATCACATCCTCCAAATATTGTAAAATTATAGTAACAAAAAAAAAAGTACAGACCTGTTGAACAGGTACCTGTTGTTGGTACTGTTGTTGAGGGGGCTGTTGTTGATATTGTTGTGGGGGTTGCTGTTGTTGTTGTTGGTATTGCTGTTGTGGTGGCTAAACAAAGACAAAAGATAGTATTTCTCTGTCTCTCTATGGAATTTGACAATAACCATTGAAAATATACATAAATTTAATCAAATCATGATGTATAATTGAAGTAAATATATCTAATTATACGTTATTGTAATATATGCGTTGGCAACTGGCTTGAAGATCTTAGAGTCTGGGTTTGTCTAGAGTACCCTAAAATTAATCTTCTCTTTCTAATTAGCTAATGAGTTAAGTCCAAAATTACCTTAAAACTGTTATATATAGACTTTATTTCATGCTTTCCATGCTTCAAGCCGTATCCTGCATATAGCACCTACCCGGTTTTGATATGATAAACTCTCCGCTCTCCACATTCCACCAGGGTTCCATTCGAATTCTAGGATCTATTAACGGGGGGGGGGGGGGGGGGTGGGTTTGGGTTGATCTCAAAATCCAACTCAGTGTTACCACCAGTGGTAGAAAAAATATATTCTACTAATTAAAAGGTAGAAGTAATAATTTACCCCATTCTCCCCTTCCTTTTTTTTCTTATATACAATTTATAACATACCTGTTGGTGCATTTGCTGTTGTGGAGGAGGAGGGGGCTGATAGTTCTAGAAACAAAATTAAGACTTGATAGAATAAATACATAGAAATCTTAAATTACTTTTTTAGTTATTATTTTTATTCTTGTAAATAGTTAATTTCCTTGCTTTTGCAAGATTTAGCACGGTGTTGAGATCTGCTTCTCAATACATATTACTTTGAACATAGACGGAAAGCAGAGAATGGACTGTCTTAATATAACCAAGGAAAAAATTAAAAAATTACTAATTAAATAATTAAATTCATAATATCTCTTCTTTATTAATAGTCATACAATTATGGTATGAAGTACATAACTTAGTTAAGTAATTTCCTATAAAATTTTAACTTTTATTTGTTATGTGTAATAATTTCAAAATTACACTATTAAAGAGTAATAAAATAAAATTAAATTGTGTGTTTATGTGTAATTTAACACATACATTTTGTATGTACGTGAAATAAGTTAAATCTGTTGAATCGGCAGAAACCCAGTACTGTCGAAAGAATTCTGTCCGTGTAGAAAATTTGTGTATGGAGATTGTGGATGATCATAATTGTATAAAAAAATGCCCTGAAAATGGATTCCAGTACAATTTACTTGTTTATTACTGCAAATACAAGAAAAGCAAGAATCTCATCAGAAAATAACAATTTTGTTCTGTTTAGTATTTAATCTCTAAGCTATATTATTTATTTATATATCAACAAATATAGAGATAAAGTATTAATAATATTTATTTAAATTTTTTTTTTTTATATTAAATGCATGAGGACAACCTTTTCAATGAATAAAAAGATATTTTTATGAATTTTTAAAGTGTAAACAACAAAAAGTTGTATAAATTGCACTGTATTCAAATTTTATTATGTTCTCTTTAAGTAATATGAAGGTATCGAAATAATTAAATGATATAATTTACTTCTTGTGATCTTAAGCTCTATACTAATTTATTAAAACAGAAGAGTATGTGTGGTTGAACAAGTTAAACTCAGAAACTACTAGTTCAAATTGAAAAATTCTTGTACTGGTCCTCTAATTAACAAGAAAGGCTATAGACTACATATATCACATTAATAATTTCTATATAATTAATATACATATATATAAAATAAGAATTTACCTGATAATTTTGTGGTGGCACCCCAGGAGCAACTTTCTGCTGGTACTGTTGCGACAACGCACATTGTAGAATAGTGGCTAATATTAAAAACTTATACATATTGGCATATACCTGAAATTATTTAATTGAATAAATTCTCTAACTAAAACTTTAATGTAACTTAAAGTTAACACATATGTTTTAAATTATAATGTAGCGAAACTTTTTAAATGTATGCATGGAAAATTAATTATATTTTACCTACGTGGATGTGTATCGATAAAAAGCTTATCTAATGGGTTATAAAAGATAAAATCGAAGTTGTTTCTGCTAGCGTTTTCAAAAAACAAGTTGGGAAATCACACGTCACTTGAATATGTCATTTCTCTTTTGCGTTGCGCGTTCCGTTTTACGATAAATACTTAAAAATTGCCATTGTAATAAAAATTAAATAAATATTCTCTTTTTTTTATTTATGTAGGTATATACAAAATCATTATTATTTTTTTATTATTATATTGTTTTATTATTTTCTTCAGTTAATTATTTTCTTATAATTTCGTTATGTGGCTGTCGTGGCAGTGTGACTTAAAGCGCGATGGATAGGTTCGATTCCCACTCGGAGCAAAATGGAAAATAATCTATTGTAAAAATAAATTAATAAAATTAGCTTCACGCTGTATCCCGCACATGGCAGGGTAGACAGAGGGTACCGTAGGAACCTAGTGTTAAGACACTCCGTTACCCACTTTCCGCCTTTTTGAGGCATTGCGTGTTAAGCGACGGAACTCAACGCTGCACTTTGCCTTGCTACCAGAGCGAAGAATCAATCATGTATTCTCCCCGAGTGGGAATCAAACCCACAAACCGTCACATTTGTAAGCAGAGGCTATGCCTCTGGGTCACGACGGTCTCAACGGTCCTCTTGGAATTACAAGGGATATGAGGGATATACTAAAATGAAGGCATTATAAAAAAAATCAAAATTAATCCAACAGTTTATTTAAAACAAACTGTTTTTTAATAATGTCTTGTTATTTGTTTTTTTCTTATAGAAACAAAATAAAATTAGTTTACTTATCCAAATATACATCATATACTTTTTAGGCATTATATTCATTACTTTTAATCACTATTGTGTATTCACAAACTTTTCTATTAGGCCAACGGCCGAAACATATTCTGCCATTTAAAAAAAAAGTAAAAACAAATTACATCAAAAATAGGCCATTATAAACAATTTTACAATATTAAGTTACATATAAATATCAATAGAGTCAGTCTTACAGAAAACTACGACCGTCATAAAAAAAAACATCTAAAAAAGTAGGTTCTAATCACACGAAATACCCTCTTTCTTTGTATCTATTATTTTTTTTTTATCATGATATTACCTTCCTAACAATTGAAATTTTCTTATTTCTCCGCTCTCCTTTCTCAAAAACAAGTAGATTTTCATATTTCGAGGTGATATCCTTAATACATTCCACTTCATCTTTAGTCAAACCACTCGGCAGATCGAATTTAGCAAACTCCCCATTTCCCGCCAAATCTTGACATAACGTTTTGACATAGCTGTCAAAGTCGCTGTCAACGTTGTATTCAACTTTTTTCTCCGGCACAGACTGAAACGCATTCTGCCAGATTTTTTTAACACTATCATTGCCGGATTTGTTATATTTATC
>JAXRJS010000107.1:747500-767500 GCA_037127375.1 Dione juno | reverse complement strand
TTTACAAAAATGCAGGAAGCAGCATCCTAATTGTAAGAAAGTGACTTGTCCGTTTGATGCTACGCATATTGTGAATGATATGGAGTTAGACGTGAGTGAAATACTTGAAGTACTTATTTTCTTTGTTTTTGCTTACATTTTAAAAGCTAAGCGTAATAGCGAATAGATTTGTTGTTCACAAATAGCATTTATTTTGTATAGAATTAATACTTTTTAATTATTATGTTCTTTTTGCCATTTTTAAAATAAACATAATATTAATTTTAATGAAATTTTATATAAATATATGTTTTTTAAATATATAAGAACTTTGTACTTAAAATATATATATGTAAGCTGAACACTCCAATATCAATCATTCTGTTCCATGATTTTTAATAATATTTAAAAAAAATTCCTAATGGCCAATTTTCCGCTTGCGACTTAATCCTAAAAGAATATTCATTTAATCAATTAACTTTCAGTCCAGCTTGACTACTTAGGTGACTCCTAATATGAACCTTTTAATATGTTAGGGCACATTATCATAATATCAAGCCTTATATCCCTTTTAGACAATTAAAGTTTCAACTAATTAAAAGAAAAGCATTTTGTAGCAATTTTATTTATGAAATGATTTAAATAATTTCTCTATATACAACTTTCAGTGTCCATTTTACCCTCCTTT
This sequence comes from Dione juno, assembly GCA_037127375.1. Lineage (NCBI taxonomy): Eukaryota > Metazoa > Arthropoda > Insecta > Lepidoptera > Nymphalidae > Dione > Dione juno. The sequence goes on along the minus strand of JAXRJS010000107.1, from coordinate 766,833 downwards.
TAAAAAGTAGCCTATCGGTCAAGTAATTTTTGAGTTTATTCAATACAAACATACATACAAATATACATAATCTTTCCTCTATATAATATTAGTATAGGTAAACATAGACTTTTCTTATTCTAATGTGGAAATTAGAGAAGAGTATGATATCTAACTAACTTCTTACTATCATATTATAGAGGCCTAGAACCGTTGTGGCCCACAGGCACAGTGTCTGCCTGTAAACGTGACGGTTTATGAGTTCGATTCCCATGAGGGGAGAATGAATTGTTTTCATTTTAATGCAATGCCTCAAAAAGTTAAAATGCGAGGAACGGAGTGTCTTAACACTAGATTCCTAAGGTTCCTACGGTTCCCTCTGCCTACCCTGCCATGTGCGGGATACAGCGTCAAGCTAATTTAATATAATTTTAATTACTTACTATCTTGTAACATCAGTGTTTAGTTCTACCATTCACCACATAATATATTTAAATGGGGCGGAAACAGAACAGTGTCCCAACACTACTTTCTAAGCAGGACACTAAAAAATCACTCATCATACTCTATATGATAATTGGATATATCTTTTTTTTTTAATATAATATTTCAGTACCATGTCCTCCAATGTCCCAAACGCACCCTTCTCGACTCTCAAATGTATATACTAGATGACGATTACAGACCAGTGGTCGAAGTTCAAACCAGCCCCGTGCAAAATGAAGAGAATTGGGACGATGTAAGCTTTTGTTGTGATTTATATATTTATTTATACATATTTATTGGCGCCTTTAGGTTTAGGTTGGAGGTAAAATGGTGTAAGTTTGAAATTTTTGAATTTTTTCCGTTGGCTTTTTGTTTTTTTTGGTGTCATCTGGGTTGTTGTTTTTTCTATATTGTATATAATATAGTTATAAAATATATTAATGGACGGTTATATTTTGCAATATTGCGAAATTTTTGTTCATATTTGATAAGCATTATGAAACTTTGCAAAAATGAACATTAATAAATTATTATTATATATTATAAATTTGATTTTACGTCGCGCTGATGCGAAAGATATATATGATAAAGATACATATATGTATATGTATGTGTATATGTATATATATGTATATGTATATGTATGTATATGTATATGTATATATATGTATATGTATATGTATATGTATATGTATATGTATATGTATATATTAAAAAATAGGAAAGCTAGTCTATATTATACAATAAGAGGGTAAAATAGTGTATTTTAATTCTCTCCCCTTCTTCCCTCATTTTCACAATATAAAGTAGCCTATGTTACTACCTGGTATTTAAGGTGTCATTATGGACAGCCATTTCATGTTTCGTCAAAATCGGTCCAGTAATTTTTGAGTTTATTCAATACAAACAAACAAACATACAAACCTTTCCTCTTCATATTATTAGTATAGCATTTTTCTTATTTTTGTAGGTGGAATGCACATCATATGTTCCGGATCCCTCTAAAAAGGGACCTCATATAATAACCAAGGTGCAAGGAGCGACACCGTCAGAGCGACGTAGAGCCAGACGAACAGCCATCACCACTTACAAGCCGAAGGAATAAAGAGAGAAAATAATAAAGAGGAGAGTTTAAATCAATTATTTTCTTGTATATTTTTGACCGTAGTATATATTGTTGTAAATACAGCTGTAGTTCATCGTTTTTGCTTTGTAGGAAAAAAAATATTGATACTGTTGCTTAACATCTAAATGTAAAGTAGGGTAAGTCATAATTGTGAATATTTTCAGTCTTTTTTTTTTTATTTGAAATTATTAGTTTAAATCTCGCTCAAGTGTTAGTAAGGTCTTAAATAGTCCTTTTTTTTCTCAACTAAATTAATGGAAGACTAGACATTTTTATATATTATGTAGATATTTTTTTATAAAATTTAAGCCCAACAGTATATATATTTCCTATCATAAGAATATTATGTATATGAAAAAAAGACTAAATTGTTTTTTTTTTTTTTAATTTGTGACATTTATTTTTGGTTTATATTTTAATTGTATACGGTGTTAGAGTGATACTGTCATAGCAAAACGCCTATCTGTAAAATTAAAATAAAAAGAAACAATTTTAAATATAAAATTACTTGAATACACCATTTTTTTTAATATATTGTACATAATGTATATTTTAGACGAATTTTGAGAAAAAATACTCGAAATAAATAATTGTATGGGTTACGCCATTTTGCATTGACGTTTTGAATTACTATGTAAAATTGATGTTAGCATTTTGGTAATTAGCATTAAAACTAATTACAGCAATAGATTTTTTTTCTTTTTTTTTTATCCTGCTTAAATCAGTGGAGCTACTGCTGGAGTGGACCTACTGTCAAAACTAAAATATTGTACAAACTTTTTGTTTTATATTAAAAGAAAACCAGGTAACTTAATAAATAATTGTTATTATAATAAAAAAACAACAATAAATACTATTTGTTTATACATCATTAATATAATCAGCATCCATTTTGTCGAACTTATCTCTCATGTCCTCCGGAATGTCCACTTTAGTTAGATCCTCGGCACCGACCTCTTCCTCCTTTTGAATCAAAATGTCCACAACATTTTCACAAGCAAGTAAAACTGCAGCGTCCTTTTCCCATTTGTGATATTCTCTCAAAACATAATAAACGCCATTGTCCCTAAGGATTTCCCTACAGTTTCTTTTAGCGCATAGTTTATTTAAAGTCTCGATTATCATTTTCCTTATATCTATATCGATTTCACGTTTCTTTTCCTTGGGTAAATATTGTAAGGCTATAGGAAGCTTGTCCATTTCATCATCAGGATATTCTTCGTTGCCCATCAAAGGTGATAACAAGTAAGTAAGTAAATCTAAATCGTTCCTTAACAAGAATTCATGATATTCAGTATCAAATGATATATTTCTTATAGTTCCTACAGCACCTCCTCGTCTTATAGACGATGCATCATAATTGCAGAACGGCAGCAGCTTTATTAAAGGTAAATGTGGATTTTCTTCCGTGAACCATTTCCTTACTTTACCTGATGAACTTAAGTTACTTAGCATTGGCGCTAGATAGTGTAACTTTGATCCTTTTTTATTATAGTCTATGTTTACAAAAATATTTAATAAATCATTCAAATGTGGTAGCAGTGTGTCTATGCATATATTGAGTAAATTCTCTTGACGGGTTATGTTGGATAGTATCATACAAACAGCATCCGCATCTCTCTTCTGCGGATCCATGATGTAACTGATGAAGAGCTCTAGAACATTCTTCTTATTTGAAGGCCTGTATGTAAGAAGTTCAGTAGCTCCTTTTGAACTAGCTGACACGTTTACAAGTACTAATAAGGCATTTTTACATATTTCTTCTACCTTGTCGTCAGTTAGATTTATGATACTTTCTATTATTCGCCTGTTTTGTAGTAGCATTTGTATACCATCATCTGTTCCAGACAGTCCCAACAAATGGTCCAAGGATATGTGTTTTAAATCGATTCTTGATTCGGGTTTTAGAAATTCGAGCATTTCATCGAGAGGATCTATGGCCATTTTTTTTTATTTATTTATGAAACTTTATTTATTACCTAAATATATATAACATGTGGGTCTGTTATCAATTCGGATATTGACATCAATTGACATTTGTTCAATGACAGATGACAGTAGTAGTTTAGTGTTGTAAAAAGAAATAGTCGGTGAAATCGATTTTAAGGATAATCTATACTATAATTGACCAGTAAAAAGAATTGTACGTACATTGAATATTTTTAAGAAAAATATTAGCAGGGCGATGTGACAACGCTAACAGAATATGGATGTATGATGTTTAAAATTTTTATCTGTCTTCTGCACATCTTCGAATCTACTGAATCAAATTGAATATAATTTTTTTGATGTATATCTATTAGGTTATGGCAAGATCTAGGCTATAATATATATCGATGATTAGCATACCGATGCAGAACTAAAGTAGACCAGCTGAATGATATGAAAAGGATTAAATACGATAGTAAAAATTATATAACGTGATAAAATTTTTTTAACCCAGATAAGCCTACTGTCCTATATTTAGGACTGTAGAAATAAAAAAAAATATCAGAATACCCTCCTTATCTAAGATTATTTAGTCTTATGATTTGCAGTAAGAAACGTGTCAGCTTTATTAGAAAAAATAAAAAGACAGTTATTTTAACAGTTTTTACCTTATATTTTACCTTATAAGTGTGTAATAAAAGTGCGTTGCAGACATGGCAAATGACAGGTATGTATAAAAAGTTATATTTTACTCGTGAGTTGTTTTTTTCTGTGTTAATATCTAGTTGATAACCTTAACTTTTGTACTAAATAAATATTCTAGCAAAATAATATAAATAAATTACGTATAACTTGTTACAAATACTAGCGTACTATATATAGGACAGTAGGATAATATACATGATTTTAGTACAATAATACAACTTTTTCTTTACAGACCGTTAGCTGCGCATAAAATTTTAGATGCTTTAGAAAATGTTTTTGATAATGAAGAACATTATAGAGAACGACTGATATGTATTCTACCTCCTCCTGTTGATCCTGACTGTCTCACTGACGAAGATTCGGGTGAAGAAGATAATGTAACTTTGAATAATTTGCCACGAAACATTCTGCTTCAACCGGCTGAAGTAATGATTCAAGGGCAGATTATGGTGAGTGATACAGAAGAAGAACCTTCTGATACTACAGGTCGAACTAAACGTAGGCGTACCTACGCATGGAGAAAACGGGACTTTGCAAAAAATCCCGTGAATTGGCCAGATGTTCAAGGCGCTTGCCAAGATAAGCGCCCAATTGAGTGGTTTGAAAACTTCTTAGATGAAGATGTTATTTCGTTGTTGGTGTCAGAGAGCTGAGTTGCTGGAAGAGATAACAAAGAAAGGCCTTCGTTGCACTGGGACAGTTCGAGAAAACAGGACATCTAGAAAAAAAGGAACGTGGTGCTGTCGATTACAGAACGACACATGACAACACGTTCATTATTGCTAAATGGCATGACAATAATATATTCAGTATTGCTTCTAATGCTGTAGGAATAAATCCTAAACAATCTGCCAAACGCTTCTCACAAAGTGAAAAGAGAAACATTGTCATAGAAGAACCACATATGGTGTCCATCTATAACAAATATATGGGAGGAGTGGATCGGTCTGATGAAAATATTTCACATTACCGAATTGGTATACGAGGTAAGAAATGGTACATGCCGTTGCTCACACACATGATTGATCTTGCCGAACATAATGCATGGCAGTTATATAAAATAAATCATGGAAAACTGGATCATCTTGGCTTTCGCAGAAGGGTAGCAATTAATTTGATTGAATCAAACAGAAAAAATGCCAAAAGAGGGCCTAGCCGACCCTCCCATCATGACCATGCTGATAGTCGTAAAGACCAAATGAATCATCTGGTTATTCCTCAATCGAAGCCTCCTCCTCCTCAATGTCACAAAAAATGTTTGACACGTGGCAAGAAATGTGATGTTGGAGTGTGTGTCAAGTGTTTTGAAACATATCATTCATAAATAGTGTTAATCTAGTAAATTACATATAACAATGGGTAATATAATTAATAGTTATCTAATAAACTACACTTTTTGATTACATTCTGTTTTGTCATAAATGGTCTTTTATTTCCTCTTATTATCCTACTGTCCTACATATAGGACGGCTGTTTCCCTGAAAGCCTTACACTTAATTTTTTTTCATAATTTTTTTTATGTTGCATAAGATCTAATAAACTAAATAATGTAACGTTTTTCAAAATTTTCAGAAAATTTTAGTTTCAGGCTTATCTGGGTTAATTATACATAGAAATCAAGGATCTAGGGACACCTGATGTAGAACTGTACTAGAATATCTAAACTATAAGAAACCACAATCCGGCTCCTTAGTTGTTGACTGTCATGAGCATTCAAGATCTGGAACATCCCATGAAGATCCATTATGTCCAAAACTACATGTAATACGGATATTGACGTTTCAATATACAACATCAAGGCTCTAAACAATAACCATAAAGATACGTATCCGTAGTGGTCATATCGATATACATACTAAAAAAATACTTTTAAAATTATTTTTTGATGTTTGTGACGGTATCTAAATAAATGTAAATATATATATAATATATTATATATATATATATATATATATATATATATATATATATATATATATATATATATATATATATATATATATATATTTAATCAAAAGAAATATTTTTCTCTGTGGATATATTTCATATTATTGAATAATTTTAGTTAAATTGATTTGATCTAAATAGTATTTAAATTTCTATTTATTATATTATGTTAGTGTCCGATCGAAAGTGATAGTTACGACCGAAAACGAATTTTGGCAACAAATTTTAACCCAGCGGGATTCGAACCCGCGCCTCATGGCAGCCATGCGTTCTTCCTCACGCTGAGTTGAAATTCTTATATGCTTTATACAACTTATGACGTTGTTAGTATCTCTTCAGAGTGTTAATTCACACTTAAGATAGAAAGAATATTGAAAGAAAGCATAAAATTTTGAAGGCTGCGATTTTTCGCGATCATTAAAATATACCTAAGTAATGTATGTTTACGTATAGCATTAGCGAATGAGTTAAAATAACAAAATATTTAGATAGTTATGTTAAATTTGACTGAACTATAACATTTATGTATTTGTTTGTTGAATAAAATAATGTTTAGATGTTTACCACATACTCTTAACTCATACTATATGACACGTTAAAACTTACCAAATTTAAAACAAAACCCACGAAAGCTCACGATAAGCAAAACGCATTGCGAACACAAACAAGTCACGACATGATTAGGCATTTACCGCACCGATAATGACCGAGCACAGCGCGGCAACTCCCGAACGCAGTTTCGGTTTCGGTCGTAGTTTCGGCAGGTTGTTACCGAAACCGAAACCGAAAGTGAAACCGAACTTTCGGTCGGACACTATATTATGTTTTAGTTATGAGAGTGGATGAATTAAAAAAATATAATTATACATTCAAGCTCCACTTTTAGAAATAAGAAAATAAAACCCCATACGTGCTGAGAATATTTATTTAAACACCAAATCTATTCTAAATACTTCTAAACATTTAATTGTAATTAGTCTAGATGTGAAACTTTATTTATTTATTTATTAAGTTATATATAATGACAAAAATTGAATTATCTAAACGGAAATGACGTAATTGAGAAATTTAAACATTAGACTTGTTTTGACTCATTTATTGATACATATATATATATATATATATATATATATATATATATATATATATATATATATATATATATATATATATTATATATATATATATTTATATATATATATATATATATATATAATATATATATATATATATATATATATAGTTTGTCCATCTCAAATAGAATGTAATTGTGGTATGTAATTGTGGTAGATAATTGTATTGTAATTTATTTATTTTACTCATATTATGTGTGTATTTTGTTTATATAGGTTGTGATATATTCAGCTAATTAAGAATCAGATTACTTATATGTTATTTACTATAATTAAAACTTTAAAAATTATATTAAATATGACTATAGAGTACTACATAACATATTTCATCAAAACAGTGCAGAAATCTAAACTATTTACATACAGCTATGTTGTAAAGGGGATAGTGTACTAAATTTTGTGTCTAATTTTAATAATTTTTTTTTTAAATATTTACAACGATTTAGTTAACTGTCATTGCTTAACATAGGCATAGGCTTATTAGCTGTTAATATATGTAAGTGAAAAGAAGTTTATAAAAAATGTAAACTAAATTTTAAATTAAATTTAATTGTATAAATAATATTAGGGCAATACAGTTCAAATCTCTAGTTATTAATAAACAAAATTCATTCAAAATTTGAAATTTTATGACAAAAAAAAATTAATTGCACGAATAGAACACCGTGAAGCACAACAGTGACAAACAAACATTCAATTGTCATCCCTTTGCGTGATATCGATATTTTGTCTACTGTGACGATTAATAACTATATCACATCACTATTAAAATCGACGGTGCATAGATAATAAATATGTAATTTAGGTTATTTTTATCTGTTATTTTTTTTTAATTCTTTATCTTTTAACAAGTATGCTCTCAATATTATTGAATATAAATTAAAAAATAGTAATAATAATATTATTTTTTTAATAATTTAAAACGTTATGACTTGAAATTAGGTGGAAACTGGAGATAAATAAATTTCTATGACTATCCTGCTTTATGCGGGATATAACGTGTAGCTAAAGAACGTTAACAAATATTTTTAACAAATTCCGGTTTATATAGTGGGTTTGATTTCTAATAATAGTACCACAGTAGAATATTATAATTTTTTTAGTAAATTAGAGCTTCTTTTCTAGTAAATTAGAGAGAACTCAGTGCTCTCCGTTCTTCATTTTTAACCGGAATTCGGAACATTACGTGTTGTGTGACATTGTCTAGAGGAGGGAAATGGTAAAACAACCCTAAGTATGAACAGGCCTCATGGAGAAAGAAAAAAAAGTGCCCTTCAAATAACATTGAAAGCATAATTGAAAGTGATATAATATGGGGGTAGATGTATTTTTTGCGTTGTACAGAAGAATTAGTGAACCAATATTTTCCTTAAGCAGGCCAAGATGACAACGGCAATCACAGATGTCTTCAGGATGTCAGCATCTGGAATAAAAAAAAAGGTTTTTAAGAATAATAATAGCACTACTTCTCTCATCTTTTATTTTAATGCTTCGGTAGTTTTAGGATAAAATTGGAAGTAAGTACACACTCTGTGTGTGTGTGTGTTTGTGTGAACACTAGATAGTATTGATGCGTGCTTTTTTTTAAAGTAATTTTTTTTGGACCGTTTGTTCAAGTTCTCCCGAGAAAAGAAGAGTCATTTAGCAATCTGGCCAAATAATGGAGAGCTGTCAGGAGGAACTCTTGGAGGAGAATCCTATCTTATACAACTTTCTCCCATACTCACCGCTACACGTGTGCTCCTTCTCTCTATATCCATTTTCGGCATCGCACAGACATATCTTGTCTTGGGTGGAGTGGACGAGGAGATGAGTTGGGGCAGTTCCAGTGATGTTCGGAGTACCACAAATCAGGCCGTCGTTGCATTCGTCGCTGTTGGAGCAAACGTGGTACAAAGCTGTGGGAAAAAAATAAATTATATATATATACTATTTTCATTTGTCAATATAAAGTCCGAAATATTCAGACAGCTGGTACACTAGCTTACATAGAAACGATTCATGTGATGTATATGCCTATAGCCTATAGCCTTTTGTAAATGGGACTATCCTTCTAATTGGCAATCTAGCTGGTACCAGGACTTCATAGCCGACCGAGAGATTGTTACTATAGAGTACAATTGTATGGGACAAGTGGCAGGTACCAGGACTTCATAGCTGACCGAGAGATTGTTACTATAGAGTACAATTGTATGGGACAAGTGGCAGGTACCAGGACTTCATAGCTGACCGAGAGATTGTTACTATAGAGTACAATTGTATGGGACAAGTGGCAGGTACCAGGACTTCATAGCTGACCGAGAGATTGTTACTATAGAGTACAATTGTATGGGACAAGTGGCAGGTACCAGGACTTCATAGCTGACCGAGAGAATTGTTACTATAGAGTACAATTGTATGGGACAAGTGGCAGGTACCAGGACTTCATAGCTGACCGAGAGATTGTTACTATAGAGTACAATTGTATGGGACAAGTGGCAGGTACCAGGACTTCATAGCTGACCGAGAGATTGTTACTATAGAGTACAATTGTATGGGACAAGTGGCAGGTACCAGGACTTCATAGCTGACCGAGAGATTGTTACTATAGAGTACAATTGTATGGGACAAGTGGCAGGTACCAGGACTTCATAGCTGACCGAGAGATTGTTACTATAGAGTACAATTGTATGGGACAAGTGGCAGGTACCAGGACTTCATAGCTGACCGAGAGATTGTTACTATAGAGTACAATTGTATGGGACAAGTGGCAGGTACCAGGACTTCATAGCTGACCGAGAGATTGTTACTATAGAGTACAATTGTATGGGACAAGTGGCAGGTACCAGGACTTCATAGCTGACCGAGAGATTGTTACTATAGAGTACAATTGTATGGGACAAGTGGCAGGTACCAGGACTTCATAGCTGACCGAGAGATTGTTACTATAGAGTACAATTGTATGGGACAAGTGGCAGGTACCAGGACTTCATAGCTGACCGAGAGATTGTTACTATAGAGTACAATTGTATGGGACAAGTGGCAGGTACCAGGACTTCATAGCTGACCGAGAGATCGTTATATATGTTTATAATATACTACAATCAAAAGCCAAATCACAAATAACATGTTAAAGCTAAACGAGCTTTCGTAATTATAATTTAAGTTAAGCTATTTTTCGTTCGTGTTTGATCGAAGCGATTACATTTATTAAATATTTCATAGAAACAATAATTAATACGCTTTATATATATATATATATATATATATATATATATATATATATATATATATATATATATATATATATATATATATATATATATATATATATAGCTCTATTATATATGTATATATACTAGAGCTATATTTTATCTAAGTGTTTTCATTTTCATGGCGGCAATAACTTGTCTCTCTTACAGGCTAAATTAATGATTCAATCCTAGGGCTAGTTCAATAAATTGTAATTAGGAACTTTGACCGAATTATGATAAAAATAAAAAAAAATAAAATCGTTAAGTACATCTGCTGTTAACGCGACAGTTGCGCTTTCCCGCGCCTATCCCGCTACATGCGGGATACAGCGTGTAGCGTTAAAAGGTAAACCTTACAGCGTTAGTAAGTGACCTTATTAAATACCCCGTGTTTAAATGTAATTAAATGTTAAACACGCAAGTTGTGCCGAGGACGGTGGGTGGGGGTTGAATTCTGAGTTAATTATTGTCCCCATACTTTACTCTTTATAGACGATTCAATTAGAGAAAGCATTTTATTGGTGATGAAGGAATTTTTCTACTTATCCCTTCCATCTAGGAAGACATATATATATATATATATATATATATATATATATATATATATATATATATATATATATATATATATATATATATATATATATATATATATATATATATATATATATATATATATATATATATATATATATATATATATATATATTAGCGACTGACTGTGTGTGAAATTGAACAAAAATATCGGTCATGTGCGAGTTATGTCCGCGCACGGAGAGTTCTGTATCAATTCCATAAGTATGGGTCAGCGGAAAGTATAATTTATGAATGTTGACAAATTTACATTTGCGGTCGTCTGCATTAATTTTGTATGAAACGAACTACACATATAAGTTTGTAATAGCTTTTGTCTGTGATAGATTTCTAAATTAGCACTTTATAGATTTTCTTCATTTGTCATATAAATTTCACAACGGTGGCTCAACGTTAAGTAGCCTACAGGTATTGATTACATCTAATATCCTCGTATTTCATACAAAATGTGACAAAATTGTGGCTCGTATTTCGATTGCGTTGGACTAGAAGCTTTTTTGCCCCAAAAATCTATAGACCTGGGATATTTGATATTAAATTTAACATGAGAAAAACGTCCTCGACAGACAGACCTCAAATATAAGCGTCCCAGTCCATCCATCTCTGGCAAGACACCCTATAAATGATTAAAATAAAAATAAAATAGAGTCTTAACCCTAAACTCTCCACCAACACTCGTATTATAATGTATATCTTTATTAAAATATAACATCGAAATAAATAGCCCAACTGAAGCATGCCAAGAGATTGTACGATTAGAATATTAGATTATGCGGAACACTGTGACCTTTTCATATATAAATTTTACGGGTTAAAAAAGTGTTTATATAAAGGGCGGTCGAATTTAATATTGTTTTTGGGTTTATTTATTCCTTTAGCATTTAGCTTTTTTTATTTTTTTTTAAATATATTTCGCGCTTCACGCTGTATCCCGTATGTAGCGGGATAGGCAGAGGGAAGCTGGTGTTGAGCCTGTGTTAAGTGATAAAAGCTATTGCCGCTATCGTGTTATCAGTGCGAAGATTTTTTAAATAATTCGCTCTCTCAAATGGGAGTCGAACCCGCAACTGTTATGTTAACAGCAGATGTACTGCTGCTACGATTATTATCTACGGTACTTTTTTTAAATTTTTACTATAATTCTGTCAAAGATCCTAATTACAATTGGTTGAAATTACCCTATTAATTTAGCCTGCAAGAGGGCATTTAAAGTAATAAGGCCGCATTCACACTATACAGTATACTTTGTAAAATACTTAATACCAACCGTTGTGACCAAATTTGTCTTTTTTTTAAATTAAATTACTATATACCTTTCCCTTGCATCACCATAAAGAAAAAATTAAGAAGCAATTATGTAACTTTAATATCTATTTTTTTTTACTTAATTTAATTTTTTTTTTCGCTCAATCCCGAAGAGAAAACCTAGTGTTAAGTCACTCCATTCTTCACTTCCCACTTTTCTAGATATTGCAATAACTCATTCACCCCTCATGGGAATCGAACCTATAGTCCAAATTAAAACTTACCTTTAGTAACAGAATCGCATTGGCCGTTCAGTGGTGGCGAATTGTCACCACAGAGGCATCTCGTCGTGGGGTCGTAGTGGGTTCTTACACAGGAAGAGCTGCTTATACCGGCGCATTCAGCCTGACGGGTGCACGGACGAGCTGAAAGTTTTATTGATATTAGATAAGAATATATATATATATATATATATATATATATATATATATATATATATATATATATAGATAAAAATATATATATATATATTTTGTAAGTAAACAATAGTTGCCTCCTACATAAACATAAATATCGCTATCTCTAATATGGCGGAATGTGTTAAACGGAGTGTCTCAACACTATTCTCTGCCAATCTCATGACAAAATGAAAAAGAAACACAATTTAAACAATAATAAGGTTGTATAGTACAAAGCAAGGCTGTATAACTAACTGAATGAACGGACCGGAAGTTCTTATCGGGCGGGCAGGGGTGTAAATCTTGGCTTCCGGGAACTATCGCGGCCATCTTTGAAACTAGGTTACTGCATGGTAACTTCAAATAATCGTGAAATTTGTAAAGTTTTGTTAGAAAATTCGCTTCCTTTCTTGTTTTCTGAGAATTTTTGTTTGGATTTAGTTTATTTATTTTAAATTTGCACTTAAACAAGTCACTATATATATACTCACTTGCAACACGCTTATAGATGTTAACAAGACAAACCCGTATTGTTACCAGACCGACTGAGAATCGAACCCGCAACCATCGCGTTTACAGGCGCTGTGCCGCTGCGATACAACAGCCTCTTAAAAGACGAAAATTTAATAGCTTAAAAGAAAAGTGGACAATAAAGAGCAACTGTTGAATTTCTTGCGAGTTCCGCTCAGTAGAAATGGCTTCTGAGACAGTGGCGCCTATAGGTTTAATCGATGGCTTAAAGGTGCTTGCTATTTCTAGTAAACCATAAGATATTCCACTAGCATACATCTATTCATCCCAAAAGCTTATGGCAATATTCTTGGGCCAAATAACTCATATAAATAAAAATGTATAGAAAAATCTCTTATGATCCATAATGTCTAATCTGTATCCGAAACTATAGCGTGCAATAGTTATTCATTTCCACAGATACAATCAGCTATAAAAGCTTGAAAGTATGTTGTAAGTATCCTGCAAGTTCTTGGCACAAAAAGGCACTGAACGATAAAAAGTGAATAAAATTTACTAGAATATAACCGAATGTTGCTGTAGCTTAATATGGACTTTGTTTGATGTCTAAATGGTACCAGCGACCCGCGTAAGTAAACTGAATTGCTTTCGTATATGTATATATATATATATATATATATATATATATATATATATATATATATATATATATATATATATATATATATATATATATATATATATATATTTTTCTTTTTTTTTTTTTTTTTTCGTCGCCTTTACCCACTTCCACAGGTTGGCTGGAAGAAATCTTTGTCCATAAGTCCAGCTTTGCACACTTTATTACTGTATTACCTGCTTATTATGTTTTTTTTTTTTTGTGCAATAAAGTATATATACTTAATTGTACTCTAATATCTAATAACTCTATACAAACATTATTTGTATAAACTTTCCTAAACTTCCCATTATTTGTATAAACTTTGTATAATTTCTTCTATAATAAAGTACTTTGATTTATGTATATGACGGAATCTACTATGTAATAATTCTCTGGCATAAGTACCAGCTCTGGCCAGCAGCAATCGTGGAGGGGCACCTTGAGATTTTAATTAGATATATGGATGGTCTACATCTGTCCAGCCAGTCCTTAATTCCCATATAACTCGTAATAACCTCACTAGGTAAACAGACTGCAGAATTTTTTTTTTCTTGAATATGTTACAGTCAGCGAGATTTTGCCTGACTATAAAAGTAATGGTTATTGGGGGAATGATTTTTTATTATTTCTCCACATTCCTCATTTTATATCTCGAAACCAGGTAGTTTAGACAACATAGTGTTTCAAGAATAGGTTCCCTCTCTATCTTGCTAAATGCGGGATATAGCGTGAAGTTGATTTAAAGAGAGCCACCAGCGTGATTACGAGGCTAAACTCTTTTTTTAAACAAAATACTGTCCTATTTCCAAAGTTAACGTTAAGTTGACGATATTATTCCGAAGGCTATACTTGACGGAGTGCTGCAAGGACACATCGATTTTAGGCCCTCTATTATATAATATAACCTTTAAGCTTAATTGGATCTCATTTATAACTGTCTATTTTTAACCAAAAGGTTACTTCTTATCCATAACGTAATAAGTTTTAGACTTTGATTTTCTAATTTACCAAAAGGCCAAAGGATTTTTTTGTTATTAACAAGTGAATATTAATTCATCAATTGACATATGACAGACGAAAAGGGAAACTTTTCTTTGGGTTTCACGCTGTATCCCGCATTTAGCAGGGAAGGCAGAGAGAACCTGGTGTAGAGACGCTCCGTTTTCCACATCCCTTCCAATTTTCAACACGTATTGCGTGTTGAGTAGTGGAACTTGACGCACGCGCTTCGCCTTGTAAGGCTAATACTAGAGTAAGGAAATAGAATAAAACTCATTCCTCTGAGTTATGATTGAACCCGTTACCGTCACGATTACAGTCAGAGTTGTGTTGTACGTCTGCACCATAATGATCTCAGTTATCATGGCTTTTGCCAGTCATGAGAGCTGATGACTCTAGATGCATATGGCATCTTTGCCATTGTTATTTAAAATTTGTAATAAACTGTTCTCTGTTGGCTATTAGTAGAGCATTTGAGGCTAATATATGGCCACGTTCTTGGCTCTTGTCATTCTTGCCACCATTTCTCGCCATGTCACTCTGTTTGTCACCATTTTGGTGGACTCATGCAATTTGCCACCCACAGCTGGTTACATTTGTCCATCTCATAGTGGATCTACCCCGTGACCTGGTATCTTCTACTGCTGACTGTAATCGCGATGGTTGGGGTTTCAAACTTGGCTTGGCGAATGAAATATTTTCAATTCTCCATTCTGGTAGACTAAGCCCACTTTTGCTAACACGCAATATCTCCAAAATTGGGCACAAATTGGAAAGCAGAGTGTCTTAACACTAGGTTCTCTCTTCTTAACCTGCTAAATGCAGGATAGAGCGTGATAGAATGTAAATAGGTACTAATTTCTAAGTTCTAGTCGGTCTCACATTGCGTACAATGTGTGTATATTTGCATATATTATTTTTGGATCAATAGAAGTTTCAAGTCTCTATGACCTTATATGGTAATTATGCGTGTAGCCTTTTTTTTATAAATGGACGGAAAATCCTTATGGCTCAGCCATAGCCACTGATGTGGTAACAGTAAACATATATATATATATATATATATATATATATATATATATATAATATATATATATATATATATATATATATATATATATATATATATATATATAAAAGCAATGAATTTAATTTAAAAATAGTTAATTTATATAGTTATACCATACTGTATTAATTATTAACACTATGAGACGTCGCGTGTTCTGTACAATTCTCGTATATTTTAGTAGGAATGATAGATTATTGTTGTCGGTACAGATCATTAATCAATTTATTTAGTATTTTATATGGAAACATGTTCTAGCCCGCAATTTCATTTGCATGGAATTTCTCCGTTTTCCTGGTCTCTTCTCTCTCGGTCTCTACTCTACCGTCGCTACTATCCCCAAGTATCACCGCATCGTCTTACTAGAGCAGACAGAAAAGTAACTCATTCCCGCGAGTTGGTATCGAACCCGCAACCGTTAATATTGGTGTTGGTGTAATTTGGTATTCCAAAGACAGCCGGAGCAATTAATATGGATATGCAAAAAAATAAAAAAATTAAAATGACATTTAAATATAAGTATGGAAATTTTTATATTATTATAGTGAAAATTTCTTAAAGATATTAAAAAAAAAGTTAATTTTAAAAAGTGTGTAATATTTAAAAAAGGAAATTTATTAAATAATAGATATTTACATATATTTTAATATCGAAAAAAAAAATTAATATGTCAAAATTGACAGAACAAAAGTTAGTAAGTTGTGACATTCAGCCAAAAACTAGCCTAAAAATAGATTTAGAAAAATTATAGATATTAATATATTATATATAAAAACTCACCTTTTCCATAATATGTACAATAATCAATTGAATACATTAGTAACATGCATAACAGTGTTTATTTAATTTTTATATTTAAAATGAAAGTGTCTATGATTTAGCTTTATTTTTAAATGAACTGTGTTAAAAAATTAACTTTTTTTTAAATTAATCTATGACGAAACTACTAATGATGTTCTTTAAGTAATAATCTACCAGTGGTTGGAAACCTTTTTCAAATCGTGAAATGTTTTCAATCTTCTATCAGAATATTTACTGTTTTATTATTAATTCAAATAGTGAACAAACACTATTTATTCTAACAATTTAGCACAGTTCACGCGTCTCACCTGGTGGCGCAGTGGGAGCGACTTCCTTCGGCGTGGTGTTACTCTTTCCAAAAGTCGTGAGAGCTTCAGAGGATTCACCAGTCAACCATCCAGTGAGGAGCAACGGCAGAATCGCCGCAGCCGCTTGACGCCGACACCACATCTCGACCCGCGAAAAGACATGCATAGTGTAGCCCTAGCTTTACTTTTAGTTTGACACTGACAGACAGTTGACAGCTCACTCGCTTTTTTTATTTTTTGGGGCTGAGATTGAAAGTTGTGAGATCTCTGTTAAGTTTGTTGAAGTGGTTCGGGAGATTGAGATAATTTTTGTAAGTGAGGTGCCAATTTTCAATTGAAATATAAAAAAAACAACGTATCACCAATCCAAATTCAAGTTACGGATCAAGATGTGGCGTTTCTATTTTTTTTTTATATGTCATGTTGTGTGGTTTGTTCAGTGGATTCCAGATTTTCTGTAGTGATGTAGTCTTTTTTTTTAATTTATTGTTCTTGGCTGTATGTTGTTTGTCCTTGGTCAACGTAAGAACTTAGGCTAATGTATGTAGGCATAAATGTTAGCTTGCTGTTCCCATGTATTTTATGCGTGAGATGTATTTGTGGTGTGTCATTACTTAGTCTATAACACAATAATGCTATGTACCATAATAATGCATTAAATCTTTTTTTATATAATATATAAATAATTTAATAATAATTCCAAAATGTAATATTATTAGTTTTTGGAACATTAAGAACAAAAAGTTCTCAATTTTATATATATATATATATATATATATATATATATATATATATATATATATATATATATATATATATATATATATATTAAATATTTATTATTATTTATATATGTAAAATGTTGGTATAGAGAAGGCATCGGTTCCAGAAAGATGGAAATAAAAATAAAGCTTTTTTCTCTCTCTTAAGTTCTTAGGCTTTACAATTTCATATATTATGTTAATACAAATATTAATTAATTAAAATATATCTTAAGCTATGCAAATTTAACTAATTCGTAAAAATATGGCCTTCAATTTATGCCACAGATGCAAAAGATCACATTACACGCATTACATGTCATAGACAATTGCTTTTTTTTTAATGAAAAAGCGTTAAAGACCGTTTCAAATATTTCTTACCCGGTGAAGGCGTAGTGGATGGCGGTCTAGGTGGTTCAGTGTTCGCTTTTCCAAACGACGATATGCCGAATGCGTTAATTTTAATAACGTTAAACAATATTATTATCGATATTACCACAATTAGCTTTCGGTACCACATTTTTTTTGTATTTTCTGTTGTTTTCAATAATCTGTTTTTGAGTTATGTTCATGAGTATTTGTATGGATGGTTAGATTTTCTTTTTTCCAGTGCGAAAGAGGTTTTTTTTATGATAATAATTTAAATTATATGTTTTTATATAAAACCTCTTTTGCACTAATGTTATGTTGGTAATGAATGTTTTGTCTATTGTTGTGTTGGCAGTGTGTGCATTTAGCGGTCGGCGCCATTTTAGATGTCAACCTTTTAATGTAATGATTTTGAAATGTCTTATTTTTTTAATTTGTATTGTTTTTTTTATGTAACGTAAACTCAATGTTATAATGTATACATACCAAAGTACCAAGTAGTACTTAAAATTATTTCCATATTTACAGAATTTTAAATATACAAAATATATTACAGATTCATGCCAATTTTATACAAAAACGTATATACAGTGGTAAGGTAACAATGCCTTGTCAAGGGCATGAAAAAAAATAAACGTCAAACAACTGTCAGAAAAAAACAGATTATATATTAGATAGATGTTTTCAATTGTTTTAAATACCCGTAGGCGGAGTTGACAACACCAAAAGCTGGATTGAAAGTGCTATAGCACAGATTGTATACCAAGTGTTAAATTCATTAAAAAAACAAAACTATCTTTTTAATATTTTCAACTTATCTGTGTATATTATTGTATAGTGTGTGTTTTTTTACATAATAGGACAGACAAGTATGTATAAAAAAAAGAAACTCAAAATTTGTAAAGCTTTTAGTCGTCTAATTTAAAGTCTAGTCTAGTTCTAGACAACACACACACATGCAAAGAGGTCCTATTATATGAAAAAAAAAGGTTACCCGGCGCTGTTGTTGTAGTACTGATGACAGGGCGTCGTGTGTTAGAAACGCCAAAAGTGCTCAATGAC
>JAXRJS010000107.1:695000-742500 GCA_037127375.1 Dione juno | reverse complement strand
CTTCTTTTTTATTATATAGATTATAATATTTTATATAATTGTTTTTTTATACATTTATAAATTATTTGCTGTTCATTGAAATAAGTTGTAAGTACAGAAAACTTTTCATCATAACGTCAACGACATTTTTTATATATTAAAAAAAAAAATAAAATTCAACCTTTATTAACACCCTGTACAACCGTATCTAATAATCACTGTATAATATAAAGCAACGTAAGCAAGGAATCGCGGCAAAAAATAATGCCCGCGTTGTAGGTATTCGCGTGATTATTACGTTTTCAACCGACTTGCTTGTAAAAGGTGTTAAATAAATATACATATAAATAAATTGCTTCACTCTGTTTCCCGCATCTTCCCGTAACTTCACGTTGTTTCCCGCATATAGCGGGGGTAGACACTAGCTCAGCGTTAAAACACTCCGTTCTCCGCGTATTGTCCAATTTTCAATTTTTCCATGTGGGAACCGAAAAAGGTACTTAAAAAGAAATAAATAGTGAATTTCATGATTGTATGGCAAAGAGTAATACTACTGATAGACGTTGACAAACTTAAATTTGCGGTTGTCTGCAGTAATTTTGTATGAAATTAACTGCATAATTAAGTTTGTTATGATTTTTTTTCAAGACATATCTGGAAAGTTTTAACAACTTCTAAATTCTAAAACAGTTCAAAAATGTTCTAAATTCTAACAACTTAGAAGTTTTGTGCTCCAAGAATACATAGTCACCTAGATTTTGAGAAAAAGGTCTAAACAGACGGACAGACGCACAATAAATTGATCCTATAGGGTATTCGTTCCCTTTGCGGTACGAAACCCGATAAAGGCAGCTTCACACTGTATCCCGCATGTAGCGGGTAGGCAGAGAATCTAGTGTTAAGACACTCCGTTCCCCACTTTTCCTCAGAAGGAGAACTTGCCTACTTTGAAATACTGTTGATATATAATAGTCGACGATTGTGATACAATGGCTAAGGGAGTTCGATTCCCAATCGGGGTCATGAATATTATCATTATAATTTATTCGCTCAACACGCAATATCTCGAATTTAAACGGAGAGAGAGGAGAGTATTTATAGGTATTATTTCTCTATATTTTGGATTGATTATAGCTTATGTTGTTTTACATATGTAGGAACTTAATTACTAAGTTTTCTTTTTAATTGATCTCGTTTAAATTTTTCCTATCTAAAAGATTGATTTATCAGACAGTTTATCTGTCACTTAACTAGATAAAAAAAAATTGTAGTTAAATTATTATCTTACATATAGAACTTATTATCTCAACACTAGAATTTCTTTGTTAACCCTACAGTGCGGAAGCGAGGTGAAAAACGTCCCAAAAAATCACTTAATTTCACTTATATTTACATAATTATGATCCATAAAGTCCGAATCAAATATCCATCACTTAAGACATCTATAAAATTGGATGGAATGGAATGACTAGAACGGAGTGTCTGAACACTACTCCTCTACCAACTCAGTTACAAGTGTGTTAAGTTATTCCGCTACATTTTCATCTATATTATTAATAATATAATAAAGAAAGCTTTCGTTTTAACTGAAAGTTTCTGAAAAAAAATATTTTTTCATATAAAAGCGCAAGTATTAAAATATCGCGTGTGACGCTGTAGTACCTTGTAACACATGTAGGCTATTAGAGGCATGCGATGTGAAGAATCTTACTATACTACTATACTATAACTATGGTTAAATATCAAGTAATTTTTTTTCATTTTCCCATGCTCACTTTTCACCCGATTTTAAAGATATTTCCAGGCAAAATGTCTTGAAAATTGGACCTAAAGTTGAGAACGGAGTGTTTTAACACTATAAATTACCTATTATAATTAATTAATTAGCTATACTAATTAACATGATTTTATATAAGTTGACAAACTTAAATTTGCCGTTGTATGCAGCACTTTTGTATGAAATTACCTACATAAATAAGTTTATCATTTTTTTTCAAAATATATCTGGAAAATTCCAATTTTCAGATTACTTTCTTTGTTTCTTCAAGTTTTTTTTAACAAGAAGACCAATTTGTTTTTCAGGAAAGTGGAAAACGGAGTGTTTTAACACTATAGATAACCTACACCTACCTACATAGATAACCTAACACTATATATATATATATATATATATATATATATATATATATATATATATATATATATATATATATATATATATATATATATATATGTGTGTGTAAATTAAAATAATATACATAAGCCATTTTCACACAATTTCACCATTTGACGGTGGAACACTGAGTGTTCAAACACGTGGTTCCCTCTGCCTACTGCGGGATAGATCGTGATAGAGATGTAATTTGAACGTATTACCGCCGGGAACCTGATACTATTAGGGCATAAAGTCGCATTCTGTACTACTTTCAAAATTTAATAAATTTAAATATTTCAAGCAACTTTTGTATCATACCTATTTTAATATATTGACTTAACCCTCCATTACTGGTATCAGACCGATGAGACCAATATCAGTATTAGAATTTTCTATGTATGTTTCCATGTTTCAAGATAAATAGTTTAATTTGTTTCAAGTAAACGATATCGATATATTATTATTAAAGAGAAAATGTACATATATCCTTTTTTCATCTACATTTTGTACGACGAAAATTGCCTTAATTTTTTTTACGTCTCAAAATTTTAAATCCAGTGTTTGATTCCTACTTAGTCTAATAGATTATTTCCATTCCCTCAGTGAGAGTTCCATCACTAAGCCCTCAATCTCTCGAAAATTGGTGAATATATGCGGGATACAGCGTGAATATAAAAAAAAAAACGCACTAAATTATTACAACAATATTTTCTTAAAGTAAAGGGGCCTTTAAGACCACCAAGATAAACCAGGGTTTAATATAATTATATAAATTATAGTGTATATTATCAAATTGTTCACCATCGCTATGTTGATTTATTAAACATAGTGTCTGTCTGTCAGTTTGTCTTACTATATACATATATATATATATATATATATATATACAACATATATATATGTTGATAGTGAAGGCAAGGTCAAGATTATTTGTGTATACTGTCTAGTTTTATATTCTTAGCAATTTAAAGTAATTTAAGCTTTTTTTATCTGCATAATTGTTAAGAACCTAATAGTACAGTAGAGAATTATAATTGTTTCGCGTGGGTCGAGGGTTCCATCTGTCATTTTTCTTTTATCATTTGTAAATTAGTTAGGCAAAACGCAGCGATGAGTTCCGTTACTCAGCAAGCCACGTTTAAAAACTTGAGCGGTGCGTGAAACGGAGTGTCTTAACACTAGGTTCTCTCTGTCTCTCTGTCTATCCTGCTATATGCGGGATAAAACGTGAAGCTAGAAAAAAGGTTAAGAGAGAAACAAAACGCTTTCCGTTTTAAATAACCCAAAACTAAATAACACCCAAAACATCCAACTTAAAGTACAAGCCTATCGATTTGACTCAAATAAATTTCTTTTTTAAACCTTTTCTTGACCTCTGGCCTAACACGATATGTTATACAGCCCAACGCAAAACGAAAATAACTGCCATATAATTTGAATTGTAAACATATTCATTATTTTCATAGAAATAAGGCTTAAATTAAATTATTTTTAATCTATACTTACGTTCTTTTGAACATGATTAAGAATTTTATTTTTTTAATTGGCTGTTTAAATGCTAGCCTGTGCGTGCGCCCTTTGATGTTAATTTAAAAAAGAAATTCGGTAATGTCAAAGTACTCTAAAGGTTTGCATACAATATAAGGTTTTTTATTATTCTAAAGCAGAAATAGAAGAAATTAAAGTATTTCCAATACAATACTTAATAATATATTGAGTCTCCGCTCTCCTTTTCCATACAAGTGTATATATATAATATATATATATATATATATATATATATATATATATATATATATATATATATATATATATATATATATATATATATATATATATATATATATATATATATATATATATATATATATATATATATATATATATATATATATATATATATATATATATATATATATATATATATATATATATATATAATACTATTCTCTCTCGTCAAATGATTGTTCTTTGCAATAATCTTTATGTAGCGGAAATTTGTAAAAATCTCCCTACGGAGATGCTAACAGAGTAATAAATTGTGCTAATCGTATAAGAATGTCGACGTAGTGCTGGTTCAAATCCAGTTAATTAAAAAAAATTATTCATATTAAAAAAAAGACTGAACGTGGCTAATACGTGGCTAAACATTTTAAAACGTATAAATTTTTTTTTAAGTGTATATGAAGCTTTACTATAATTGTTAAAAAAATCTGTAATACCAACATAATAAAAAATGTGTTTAGATTTAAAGAAGTTTTAATATATTCAATTATATATATATAATTTATTTTTTAATTTTTACTCTAATAATTGTATCAGTAGTATATAAGCTATACAGCGTGAAGCTATTTATGTACCTATGTATTAACTTGACGTACGGGTAAAGCCGTGGGTGGAAAACTAGTCCTTAAATACACTTTCTACGTATCTATATATGAATCTATTACCACCGCTCTTAAAGCACTTTCGTCACATCTCAACCGTTGGGTTTTTATATTATATATATTAGAAATAAATTAATAATTCATATTTCTATGAAAAATTTACCTTAAATAAGTGAAAATGTCATTAAAAAACAATTACTACAACATAACATAATGGGTCTATTCTTTTGTTTACTTAACTAATACGAAAGTGTGGGTTTGCTTGTATGTTCTTGGATATACTGTACATATGATATATATATATATATATATATATATATATATATATATATATATATATATATATATATATATATATATATATATATATATATATATATATATATATATATATATATATATCATCTGGGAAATCTGGGATGAAAATGCCTATATGTCGCTCCACAACCTCCTCTACCTACAGTGAAGATTTCATAAAAAGATTAGACCTGACAAACGGAAAGAAAGCAATTTTTTAAAATGCTTTTATAAGCTTTGGTGTCATGTATATAGCTATATGTACTTAAAAATATACTTGATCTGAAATCACATATAGATAATTCAATTTAATATACATGTATAGATAAGGAGGACAGGTTAAAAAAAACACATTTTTAGCTTGACGCTGTATCCCGCACATAGTAGGTTAGGCGGAGGGAACCTAGTGTTAAGACACTCCATTCTCAGGTTTCCGCTTTTCCATACATTGCATTGCATTTCTGTGGTGGAACTCAACGCCGCGCCTTTTGCCTTGTTGCCACAAAAAAAAACGAGGAAAATAAAAAAAATCATTCTCGCCACATGGGAATCGAACCTGTAATTACGTCGCGTTTACAGACAGACGCTGTACCTCTACACCAAGACGGTCCTAACCATACAATTAATAATTATTAACATAAGAGAAAGTGCTGCGGAACTTAAGTTACCAGCCATAGCTATAAATGAATCGAACTTGTAGTCACCGTGCTTAAAGGACGGACACAGACAAACATACACACTGTCGTTTCTATTAGTACACCAATAAATATTAGGAAAATAATTAATTATAATATTCTATTACAATATGTATGGACTTTTTGTGGTCATTTAAAAACGATTTGGATACAAAACCAATAAATGACTTCGTACGTTTTCACAGTTAGGAAATTGCTTTTAGATTTCATTAGCTTATCCGACTTTTTTTTTTATTTGCCAGATGACAGGTGACAGATATCAGATGACAGATGATAGATGACAGATATCAGATGACAGGTGACAGGTGACAGATGACAGATGACAAATGACGTACCGATTGTTTGTTGGGATGTTCCCGCAGGAGTCCCTAGCTATTAATAAAATTGTATTATCTGTGTTTTGTTCGTAATATTTTTTTCAACAAATAATTATCTATAAAATTTATTATTCCACTTGAATATATACACTCTGGGGGGGTAGTCATTGCTTCATATATCTTATTTACCATTCCATCACTCACTCTCTCGCCGTGCTCAAACCACCTGAGCACGTTCTTCTTCATCCTCACTGTGACATCCTCGCAGGTGACTGTCTGACTCCGCATATCCTCCGAAGAGATTGCTTCTCCACAGCATTCATCTTTCTTTCATTTTTCTTCTGTACCACGAAGGCATTTTGATTTAATCCAAAGAAAACTAATATTTAATTTAAAAAAAAAACAATGAAATATATTATTAATATTTATTAATAAATAAATTCATCTATTCAATTATAATTATTTTATTTTACATATATACAAAAACTAGAACTAAATCACGTCACTAACGTCAATAGTGTTGTGAATAAAACTATAGTAGTAGTGATGCGACTTGCTGATGAGGATACTGAAAAAAAATATAATTTAGTACTTTAACTTTTTTTTTTTAGTTTCACGTTGTAGCCCGCTTGTAGAGGTGTAGACAGAGGGAACCTAGTGTTAAGACACTCCGTTCCCCGCTTACCATCTTTTGAGACATTGCATGTTGAGTTGCGGAACTCAATGATATGGATCAATCTCTCCTCATAGGAATCGAACCCGCGACCATCAATCACGCTTACAGTTAAGCACGTTGTCAAGGAAAATCAAGTAGCAGGTACCAGGGCTTCATAGCCGACCGAGAGATTGTTATTATAGAGTACAATTGTATACAACTCCCCCTCATGGGAATCGAACCCGCGACATTACTAAATATATACAACGACAAAACTATATATATGCATATATGTATATGTATATTCCCCACAAGAATCCCAAAGTCAGTGGCTCATGGGGGATGAGCCCGAGGAGGTGGAACAGGAGGAAATTAAAAAAAAACCAATTTAAACTATACTTACAACAAGTTCCAGTCTCCTCAGAATAAGGGTATTCAAAGTCGCATTGACACAAGCTGTTCCTGCACACGACTCTAGAAGAATCCTCTCCCAAGAAACACTCGCTGGTTCTAGAGCACGACTGCAAAATACCTAAAAAAAATAAATAAATTAAATACTTTCACGCTTCATCCCGCATATAGCAGGGTAGGCGGAGTGAACGTAGTGCTCAAATACTCCGTATATAACGGAGGGATGTTTTGTCAGTGTCATCTTAGTTTTAGGACCGTCGTGGCGCAGTGGCTGTAAACGCGACGGTTTGTGGGTTCGATTCCCATGAGGGGAGAGTGAAATATTTTCAATATATATATATATATATATATATATATATATATATATATATATAATATATATATATATATATATATATATATATATATATATATATATATATATATATATATATATATATATATATATATATATATGAGACGAGACTGTATGGAACTGTCAGTCACAGTGATCACTAGGGTTGTGCAAATCATCGATATATATCGCTATTTGATTTTAGACTTTATTAGGCATTTTTTTTCTATGACAAATGTATCTATCTATAAAATTATTATCTTTTTGATTTATTATTTTATTTCTTTTATTTCTATTTATTTATCTATATTTCTTTTATTTTTGTTATAAGTTCTAATTGCTTGACAAATTCAACTTCGTTACCAACTTCATATAATTCAGCCTGATATATTATATACGTATATATGCGTTCTTGTAAAAAAGGACCCTGGTATACGTACAGACCCAAAATTTTCTTCTTTTAAAATACGGATCCATAAAAACGCTTTTTTTTTAATTTTATCTATGGAAAGTACTCTTCTAGTTCTTTTCTTTAAATAATGTCTATAGAAAATGCCCTTACCAGTAACAGGCCAGCATCCTTCATCTCTATAGTGGTAGTTGTCAGCGCAGGTACACAACCCGTTACTACATTGGCTTGAATTTCCTAATATAGCGTTACACTGAGCTGATACAGTGCAAGAACTGTTGAATGCTGAAGCTAAAATGAAAAAAAAAAAAAAAATTGGACGTACCGGGATTTGAACCCGCAATTCCCTCTTTCGCTACACAGAGATTTCCTTAGCGTAAAATAATCTTTAATTAAATAAAGAGCATATATGAAGAGGTCAATGACAGTGGACGAGGCGAAAGAGGTATGCAGGGACTCTCTGACTACCCCGCTAGGGATATAGCGTGAAGATATGTATATATATATATATATGTATGTAAATAGCTTCACGCTGTATTCCGCATATATCAGGGTAGACAGAGGGGAGACCTAGTGTTAAGACACTCCGTTCCCCGCCCGATTTCTATAGCGTGTTGAGTGGAGTTTATCTTGTTAGAAAAGCCAGGAAATTAAATAATTCCTTCTCCCCTCGTGGGAATCGAACCCCCAACCGTCGCATTTAAAAAAAGGAACGCCTAATCTCAAAAATGAAATCTTAAAAACTGTTAAAAATAGAAAAAGGAATTTAAATACATATATTAAATAAGCTTAAGGTTCATTGAGACCTTAAGTACAACAGTGTCTGACTGTGGAAGCGATGGTTCCGGGTTCGATACTCAATTGGGGGAAAGGACTGTTTCCATTAAGTGCGTTAACTTCCGCCAATCAATAGGAAATGTTTTAAATTCAGGGCAAATTGGGAAAAGGAGAGTCTTAGCACTAAACTCTCTGCCAACCCTGATATATACGAGATATAACGTAAATTTAAAAAAAATAATAAAATATTTGCAATAAAAAAAATTACAGGCTAATAAACTAATTGATTAATCGATAGACCCATTAAGGGATTCATCGATTGATTTGATAAATTTAGTGACTTTCGTTTGAAAGATATTAGAAATTGAATTATTTAATAATTTATTCAAGATTATCATAACAGCACAGCCTCTGTATGTAAAAGCGACTGTTGCGGGTTCGATTCCCATGAGGGGAAAGCAATTATATTCTATCAATCGCTCTAGTAACAAAACAAAGTGGCGTTGAGTACCGCATAATATATCGTAAATTGGAAGGAAAATGAGGAACAGAGGAGGTTCCCTCAGCCTATCCTGCTTAGAGCGGGATACAGCGTGAAACGAACTAAAGTATATAAATAAAAAAAATTACCTTCCCAGCACGCACTGTTATATTCCACAAAGCTATCGTCACATTGGCAGGTGAAGCCAGCGGTACTGTTTCTACACAGGGTGTTCTCTATAGCACAATCTGAGTCTTGCGTGCATGTGCCTCCGAGAGCTGGAAAAGAATTATATATTAGCATTAAAAAAAAATTTATACTTAGATTTTTAATTTCTCTCTCTCCATTTTATAACTGAATTCGAGGCCTTGGGCGGAGAATAAGTCAGTCAGTCACATGAAGGTAAGTTAGATAAGTTAGATTGCACAAAGATGGTCTCAATGGAAATTAGAATCTAAATATAACAACTTCCTACTTCCTACTAATGTTATAAATGTAAAAGTTTGTCTGTCCGTGTGTATATTTGTTCCGCTTTCACGCAAAAACTACTGAACGTATTTAAATGAATCTTTTCAGTAATATAGCTTATACATCATAATAACTTACGGGTTACAATTTGTGATAAACGAATGCAATTCACTTTAATAATAAATAAATAATAGCGCACTTCAAGTGAGCTCGCTTGTCTATTATAATTGCAGGTTGCCCAAAACTATGAAGATATCTTATAGAAGTCAAAAATCTTATATGACAAATATTTTTTTAAATTTACACGCGCTGTGCGTGATACAACGTGAAGCTGCAGTACTTACATATAACTAAGTGTAAAAATACAAATAAAAATGTAAACAAGTTAATTGGAAAATAAAACTGTATAATACTAAAATTATTGACGTACCTGGTGAACAGCTGCCCTCCACTTCTTGGTATCCATCTCCGCACACACAGACACCGTTACAGGCAGCGTTTTCGTCGCCTGTACACTCTAAAGGATGTTGGCATGACTCCCCCAGCACTATAATAAGGAATTAAGAAGTTAAATAGTGAAAAAAAAAATTATAATAAATATACTACTACTAAATATAATATGAGAACAAACCTAATCCACTGGTTAAACACAACCCCTCAAACTCCGTTAATTCCTGCGGACACGTGCAGTATCCTTGTCCTGCCTCATTTTGAACACACTGTATCTCAAGGTCACCGGCTAAACAATCACTGTCTACATTGCACACTTCGCCTACACCTGTAAAAAGGAGAGTTTTATCATTAAAAAAGTATATATATTTTGGCATTAATATTTTAAAATATATCAAGATATGTGACAGAGCGCGGCGTTGAGTTACGCCATTCAATAAGCAATGTCTCAAAAATCATGGAATTTTCAGACTTTAAGGATCATAACAAGATGTACTTACCAGAAAAGTATCTACACAAATTCCTCTCACTATCCCACACAGACAGTTCGGGTATACATTCACAATTCCTAAATCCCCACGGCTCTTGGGGTGGTCCACACCGTGCTGCTGCTCCAAAGGTATGGCAGTTGACATCCACCACGCAAGACTCGTTCAAGCGGCGTGTCACTGAAATGACAAATACTTTTTTCTATATTCTATATAGAGAGTTGAAGATCAGCAATATTTAGTAACTGTCATATTAAGAATATGTTATCTGTGCTCTAGGGTAGCTGAATATTTCACTTTAACTTGATATTTCAACGAGATCTTAAGAGAAATGGCCTTGAAAGACCAACAGATAGACAAACACTTGACAAAGTGATAAATTTCTTTCTTTTGTGGTACGGACCCCTTAAAAGTGGAGAACAGAGTGTCCTTACCATGGGTCTACAAAGTCTATACATAAGTTTACCTCGGACACAATCTCGCATGTTATCTTCGAAGTAGAAGTTCGGTGGGCAAGTACAGATGCCGTCGATGACCACAGCTAAAGAGCCATTGCATTGTATTTCGGATGAAGGTGATCCAAGTTCTGGAATTATGAAAGCATTTATGAAAAATAGCATGGTGACCCCCAGGGGGAGGGGGTCAAGTATGGGCATGATGTACGAAGAGGTTAATGACAGTGGACAGCAAAAGAGGTACGCAGGGCATTTTTTTTTACTATTTATTACATGCAGCTTCGCTCGCGTAATCAAATGTAAATAACTAACAGTTATGTATGACACATGACACATTCAGCAAGTACAGTGGGCTATATACAGACCATTAACGTGATGTGATATAGCCTATAGCCTTCCTAGATTAATGGATTCCTTGATGCGGCGTTTAAAACCGCCATATAACTAGCAACTCCTCAAAAATTGGGCAAGAAATGGGGAACGGAGTGTCCTATCACTAACTTCTCTGGACATTAAATTCAAGTACTTACCGGCAAAGCATATCAACCCATCAGGACTTTCATAATAACCAACAGGACATATACAGACACCGAACTCCGAACACACGAATGGACTGGCACAAGGTGTCCCTGAGTCACAGGTGGCACGTGTCACATTTGAATTGATCAATCCCTCCATATAATTTACTCTCCATATGTTTTGTTCATTTTCTATGTATTCTTTATTATTATTGGCTTTTACGATTTGGGCAGTTGCTTCTTGAATATCTTCATCACTTTCTATATCAATAATAAAATTATATATTAAAAAAAAGACAATTATCAACGGAAAGCAGAGGACCGTCAAGTCGCAGCGGCATAGCGTCTGATTATAAACGCGACGGTCGTGGGTTCGATTCCCGTGAGGGAAGAATTAATTATTTTCATTTTCCTCACGCTGGTAACAAAACAAAGCACGGCGTTGACTATCGCCACTCAATAAGCAATGTCACAAAAGGTCAAAAGCGGAGAACGGAGTGTCTTAAAATTAGGTTCTCTCCGCTTATCCCCCCTCTTTATGCGGGATAAAGTGAATTATAACCTTGTTAGTGATATTAATAAATATAAAAGATAAAAATTATAGATAAGACAAAGGGTGGCGCTGAGTTACACCACTCATCACGTAATGTCTCAAAAATTAGGCGGAAAGTTAAGATCAGAGTGTCTTAACACTTGGTACCCTCTGCCGATCCTGGCATATACGGGATAGAGACCCCAAATGAAACCCAATAAAAATTTAAGCCTAGTTGTTTTTAATAACAACATCTGACATTATCATAAGTTACCTTGAATACAGCTTAATGTATCTATATTGCAAATTCCTCTTGGAAATTGGCAATCTTCGTCCACAACACATCCTTCGCCGACACCTAAAATATATTTAGTACATTTAATTAATATGGCTTCATCATGGCACCAGAAGTCTATGTAAAGTCTATCAGCTAACTATCTGACAGCTGTGAGGACAGGTGACTGATGACAGGTGATGGATGAAGAAGTCAAAAGCTGGAATTTGACATATAGGTTTCATGGGGAATCTCAGAGACGAGAGAAAAAGGGTTTGAATCGATACATGGAAAAGAAACCCATGATTTTACCATTATACGTCATAAATTTAGACTCAAACTTACTCAACGCTGCCTTGCGACACTCTCCTGTCTGCCTCTCAAAATATCCATCGGAACATTGACAAGTTTCTCTGCATGTCAAACTGAAGGGATCTCTTATGAATCCGAAGCATTCCTCGTCGTGAGAGCAATCTTCGCCATAATCTTTGGAAGACCAGCACCTGCCTCTGAAATAGTGCTGACCAGGCAGGCATCTGCAGGATCCTCCTGGAATAGACATAGGGTGAGTAGACTAACAACTAGGCTATTGTGGCGGTGTGAAAGTGCGCGTGACTTAGAATTCACATTTACATTCGTTCTGGTAAAACTAAGTGTTATAGAAAGAGAAGAAAACGGAGTGTCTAAACACTATGTCTTCTCAGCCTTCTCAATTATATGGGGAAGGTTTCTCCTACCTACTTCTTCAATTAAAATTTGAAGTCATGATCATCATTAAACATCAAAAGACTTACTTTCTTCGTCTTCAGTTTTTATACAGTGATAGCTGGTTGTCAACCTGCTGCACTGATGATCTTCATAACAGGGAGAAGTGTGGTATGGAGCGACTGAAAGCAGAAGTAACTTATCAAAAACATGAAAAAGATTGTTACAAATTATTATTATTTATAATGTGACTAGCTTAGAGTTGCGTGTGACACATTCATCAGAAATGCATGACACGTTCATCAGGAAGACATGACAATTTCATCAGGAACGTATGACACATTCATCAGGAGTAGCGGGTTACATTGAAATAGTTAACGTAATGTAATATTGCTTATTACCAAAAAAAAAATTGTAACCTATAGTTATTGAGAATATTGCATTCATTACATTCTGTCCCTAAAACCAAAGACAGCGCATACTTACTTTGAGCACAAATCGTACCACCCAACACCGATTGGGTACCATTTGGACATCGACAATCACCCTGGTTGCAGATGCTACCACTTAAGCTGGAGCAATCGGAGTCCACGGAGCAGTTCCATAGTGATGTGACCTCATGGATGGATAGGAAGGAGACTGGAAAAAGAAATGTTTTTGTAGCTTTACACTTTATCCAGCACCTAGCCTCTACAAAATACTTACTTAAAAAACATATAATATGTTTGTCCATCACTATTACCACTAATTACACAACTAATTCCCCTAAAATGACTAAAGAAAAGATCATTTCTTAATATTATTCATATATATTATCAAAATGATTAATTTTATCTATTATTTTTAGTTAATATGTAGATATATGAAAACATAGACACGGGCATGTTATTAGATTAATTATATATAATATATGGAGTCCATATATGTATATATATATATATATATATATATATATATATATATATATATATATATATATATATATATATATATATATATACATGGAACGGTGTCTTCACACTTTGTTTTCAAAGTAAGAATACAAGATTCATTTTTTGAACGTCAAATACATTACCACCGGTTCACTAAAGTCAATGCCTCAGACCTGAGAGGAACCGGCGCAAGAAACTCAGCGGGACTTTCTTTTTTATATAGTCATTTACAATTATACAGCTATTCATTATTGACAATGATACGCTCGAGATAGATTGGAGACTGGAGACTGGAGCGAGCGTTTTATTCCCAAGGTGCGTTTCATTCCCTTTAACACACAAACGTCGTTTCACAATGTTTTCAAATTGTGGTATAGAGAACATTCTCAGACTCGGTTTTCTGGGATCCTATTGTAAAAGCGTACACTCTGTCCCATAAAGGATTTGCGGACTCGATGCAGTCGAGTTACATGCGCGGTAAGCTTCAACCTATTTCTAGTACTAATATTGTGTACATCGCCCGCTAATTTTAGTAAAATCATTAATATTTTTTTTTACATATAAAACATTTTCAAGTATAGGTATATTGAGACGCAACTTATCGCCCGCTTGATTGAAG
This sequence comes from Dione juno, assembly GCA_037127375.1. Taxonomy (NCBI): domain Eukaryota; kingdom Metazoa; phylum Arthropoda; class Insecta; order Lepidoptera; family Nymphalidae; genus Dione; species Dione juno. The sequence goes on along the minus strand of JAXRJS010000107.1, from coordinate 728,162 downwards.
TTCAAGAAAAATTACCATTTTATATCTAATATTTTATCTGTGTAGACGACTTTACTTGTGTGATAAGCGTGTTTAACGAAAACGATAACCTTCAAAACCTTCGCTTGAAAATAGTTAATACAATAAAAAAAGAATTACAAATAAGCTTATTTCAAAGTATAATAAATTAAAAAAAAAAAAATTAATTATATAAAGACCAGTCTATATATTTGAAGCTCTATGGCCACATATCAATAAAATGCAGGTGTTTCGAACATACGGTGTGGTGATAACGTTATCACCGTACAAATCACTCTTTAGACACTATGTAACTAATATGATAAAAAAAATATACAAAATTGCAAAGATTAAAGAACTATAGGCATATTTGAAATAATTAATACAAGGAAAGTAGCTGAAAACGAAATAAAAAAAAAATTAGCTTCAGGTCGTATCCCGCATATGGCAGGCTAAGTAGACGGAACCTAGTGATAAAACACTCCGTTTCCCGCGTTTCATAAAAATTTCGAAATATTGTGTGTTACCAGAGCCTTAATTAAAAAAAATTATAGCAAAATAATTTGTACTAGATAAAGCATACATCATGTATATACATACATATAGAAACATATAAATAATACTATATCCAAATACATAAACATATATATATATACAAGGAGGGAGCCTACCGTGTGAATCATTTTCCGATTAATATGATTTAAATGTATCTGGTACTATGGTTTTAAAACTATTTTTGTACCTTTTCTACCGCATATAGCAGGTAGGTTTGGAATTAAATTAAAATGGACAGACAGACAGACAGACAGACAGACAGACAGACAGATAGACAGACAGACAGACAGACAGACAGACAGACAGACACACACAGACAGACAGACAGACAGACAGACAGACAGACAGACAGACAGACAGACAGACAGACAGACAGACAGACAGACAGACAGACAGACAGACAGACAGACAGACAGACAGACAGACAGACAGACAGACAGACAGACAAACAGACAGACAGACAGACAGACAGACAGACAGACAGACAAACAGACAGACGGAACGTACGGAACACTAAAAATATACAATAACGACGTAATAAAGGAGAAAAACAAAAACAAGCATAATCTCATTTATTTATTCAACATATATTTCTGAACGCCTCTGTAAAATATCCTCATATACTTCCTCCATACAATTGTTTTTGGATCGAACTGGAATTCAATCTTGTCCTCTTTGCTTAATGTAGTGTACAATTTCTCCACATTATTCGATTTAAATTGAAGAGATTTATTGGAGAAAATTCTCAATATATCACGTAGAGTAACAGCTCTCTGCAGCAATTTCAAATATCTGGAATAATAAATATGGGTTATGACAGAGTACACGATGCCTCTTGGGTTCAAGGCAGAAAGTGGAGAATTGAGTGTCTTAACACTAGGTGCCCTCTGCGTACCCAGCTATATGCGGGATACAGCGTGATACAGCGTGAAAAGCTATTTAAATTCGTGTGCTCGTGGACCCTGATGTGTTCCAGTCCCATGTACTATTAGCTTATAGTCTGAGGACTATTGGCTTATAGTCTCTTATAGCCTCGTGGAACAGAGCGATTGATTTCCAATAATATGTTTTGAAATATACTCGTATCTTAAAAAAGGATACCATCATTTAAGCTCCATATACAAAAAAAAACAAAAAAAAATATGGAGAAAAATAAATAGAGATTTACAAAATCGGCTATACTTAGGTTTTTCTCCTTTGATCCGCAGAATGACGTCAGCTACAAAAGCTGGTGTCGTTTGAAGGGCGAAGGAGAGAAGATTCACTATAACTGGTGATGTGAATATCATCATCTTACTTGGTTTTAGTTCACCTGGTGATGAATAATTTTGTAACATATAAATATTAGTATTAAAAATTAAATTATGAACGTTTCAAAGGGTCGCGGGTTCGAGTACCGCGGTTAGTTTGTAAGTAAAATTCATATATTTTCTACTGGTACAATAGTAGACTGCAGTTTTCACTTTGGCCTCAGTTTTTCAATTTGATATTATATTGATATTATATTAAATCTTTTTTTTTTTGAAATACTTAGAAATAAATTTTAAAGGCAACAGGATTTGAACCCATGCCTCTCATTATTCTGTCCAAGCGCTCTCACCACTAAGCCATACGTTCTCATCAAGCTAGGTGTTTTACGATCCACACATCTTACAAGAGCAGCGAGCAAAAAAAAAGCGTTGGCGAGCGAAGAAAGCGAGCGAAACCAAGAGGCCTAGTAACATGAGGCGAAATACGCGGAAAGTGGGGAACGGAGTGTCCTAACACTATTGTATGGTAGTAATGTTTAAGTGCATGAAGTGCATTCTGACAGTAACAACAGGTTCAAATTGAAAACGCTTACTTTTTCCATGTTTCAGGCTTTCTTCTAAATATAAATCAGCTCCCACTTTCCATGTAATTGGGTTCACTGTTGAAGATGAAGAGTTCAACACTAATATGTCATTAGCCCTGGAAAAAAAAACAGTGAGTGAAGAAATGAGTGAATGAATGAATGAAAGAGTGAATGAATGAGTGAATCAAGGAATAAATAATTGAGTGAATAATTGAGTGAATGATTGATTAAATGAATGAGTGAATCAATGAATAAATAAGTGAGTGAATGAATGAGTGAATTAATGAATAAATAAGTGAGTGAATGAATGAGTGATTGATTGAGTGAATGATTGAGTAAATGAATGTGTGAATAAGTGAGTGAATGAATGAGTTAATGAATGAGTGAATGAATAAGTGAATGAATAAGTGAATGAATGAGTGAACGATTAGGTAAGGGAATGAATGAATAATTGAACTAATGAATGAATGAGAAAATAACTCACTTATTCCCTCTCGCTCCGGCAACTATAGCCAAGTTGGTGACGTAATCGACGGGTATCATGTCGCAGATAACGTTGTTATCAGTATACATGACCTTGGTGAGCCCTCTCGCCATGTCGCTGTACAGGCCGGTGGTTGCGACCCAGGAGTCAACCCAACCAGGTACGGGTTCCTTGTAAGCTGGTGTGACTAGAAATTGTATTAATTTAAATTAAAGAATATTTTTATTTAAATGAGATAAAAGGATTCATTTTTTTAATTTTATTTAAAAGAAGAGAAGAGGCTGTCGATCGGGCAAAGACTATAAAAGCAAATGAACTGGTTTCAACCTAGGCTGATGCTTGAAGGCACCGGTGATGGTGGTGGTATTTAAGGAACTAGTATGACATATTGTCACATGTTGTGCAGTGGTAGCACGAATGATATATATATATATATATATATATATATATATATATATATATATATATATATATATATATATATATATATATATATATATATATATATATATATATATATATATGCTTCTTTGTTTATAATATACTAAAATTACGGTTCCTCGCTCTCTCTCTTTCTGTCTCTGTCTCAATGGGATATCTAACTCAATGTTCTTATAAATTTCCAGATTTGTTAAAAAATATCTTATTCCAGGGAAATTTCCAACAAATTGTAATTTTTAAGTTAGGTCACTTTTTTTCCAGCTTCACGCTCTAACGTCTGTTCTCGATCTTCACGTTCTCATCTTCAAATGCTATAAATGACAGTTGAACGAGCAACTGAAGTTAACTGGACTGTACATGTCGAAAGCTATCATAGACTATAATTTTCTTTTTTTTATTTTATATGAGACGGTGCATGTTGATCTCTTCTCTCCCTCCCGTTCTCACTCTCTCTTTGTCACCTAGTTACAAGCGGGATACAACGTAAAGCTAAAAACAATAGCTTACCAGCTGCTGGCCTCAAGACGATAGTTGACATTGGCTTGTGTTCATCCTGCACATAACTTTCACACAAAGATTTCGAAAGCGTGTAAGTATTGGGTTGGCCATCTGAAACAACGTACAGGCATGTAGCTTGGAGAGTGTAGTGTAGAGGAGAGAATGCGAGAAGAGAGGAGGGACCGGGATATATTGAGAGAAGCTCGGAGACACTGTCAAGACCAGTTACGGTCGTAAACAGAATGAAAATGATTTAAGCAGGTTGGTCGAAACACTCCGTTCTCAACAGTTAGCCAAATATTAGACTAATTGCGTTGCAGTTGCATAGGCATCGAACCCGCAACCGTCGCAGTTACAGTTAAACACGTTTCCAAGGAAAAACCACTAGTGCCAGGACTTCATAGCTGACCGAGAAATTGTTACTATAGAGTACAATTGTATGGGACAAGTGGCAGGTACCAGGACTTCATAGCTGACCGAGAGATTGTTACTATAGAGTACAATTGTATGGGACAAGTGGCAGGTACTAGGACTTCATAGCTGACCGAGAGATTGTTACTATAGAGTACAATTGTATGGGACAAGTGGCAGGTACCAGGACTTCATAGCTGACCGAGAGATTGTTTCTATAGAGTACAATTGTATGGGACAAGTGGCAGGTACTAGGACTTCATAGCTGACCGAGAGATTGTTACTATAGAGTACAATTGTATGGGACAAGTGGCAGGTACCAGGACTTCATAGCTGACCGAGAGATTGTTACTATAGAGTACAATTGTATGGGACAAGTGGCAGGTACCAGGACTTCATAGCTGACCGAGAGATTGTTACTATAGAGTACAATTGTATGGGACAAGTGGCAGGTACCAGGACTTCATAGCTGACCGAGAGATTGTTACTATAGAGTACAATTGTATGGGACAAGTGGCAGGTACCAGGACTTCATAGCTGACCGAGAGATTGTTACTATAGAGTACAATTGTATGGGACAAGTGGCAGGTACTAGGACTTCATAGCTGACCGAGAGATTGTTACTATAGAGTACAATTGTATGGGACAAGTGGCAGGTACCAGGACTTCATAGCTGACCGAGAGATTGTTACTATAGAGTACAATTGTATGGGACAAGTGGCAGGTACCAGGACTTCATAGCCGACCGAGAGATTGTTACTATAGAGTACAATTGTATGGGACAAGTGGCAGGTACCAGGACTTCATAGCTGACCGAGAGATTGTTACTATAGAGTACAATTGTATGGGACAAGTGGCAGGTACTAGGACTTCATAGCTGACCGAGAGATTGTTACTATAGAGTACAATTGTATGGGACAAGTGGCAGGTACCAGGACTTCATAGCTGACCGAGAGATTGTTGCTATAGAGTACAATTGTATGGGACAAGTGGCAGGTACCAGGACTTCATAGCTGACCGAGAGATTGTTACTATAGAGTACAATTGTATACATTTCCCCTCATGGAAATCGAACCTGCGACCGTCGTCACGGCGGCCTAAAAATTTCTTTTCTCTCTGTATATCTCACCTAATAATTTGAATGTTTCATTCGAATTGTCCCCATATGTGTCTATGAACTTGTAAACATCGTCCGCTTCACAGTGAGGAGGGTACATGACTTCATCTACCATAACTTTATCAGCTTGACAGAATGCCGTAGAAATGTAGAGGAAGGTCTAGAAAAAGAATATAAATATATAAATACTTTCCTCATTATAATGATTAAAAATCATTGTTTTTATCGCCATATATATATATATATATATATATATATATATATATATATATATATATATATATATATATATATATATATATATATATATATATATATATATATATATATATATATATATATATATATATATATATTCTCCGTGTCGATGAGATGCCGGTTTAGCACCACCCCATCTCGTTCCATGGGTGTCATAAAAGGCGACTAAGGTAATACAGCCAGCAGGAGAAGGGCAGCAGCGTTTCCTGAAATCTAGTCCAACCTGCGATCGCCAACCAAGCATACCAAGCTTGGCTAAAGAAACAGCTCCCAGTCCCCGACAGCCCTGCTATCCCAAGCTACGGTAACGGCTACAGTAACGGTAGGGCAAGAGAAGTCCGAAGAATATAACTTGCTACTTTGCATGGCGTTCGTGGACTATGAGAAAGCCTTTGATTCGATCGAGACTTGGGCAGTGCTAGTCTCTCCACAGGTGCCAAGTAGATTACAGGTATATCAAAGTGTTAAGGTATCTATACGAAAACGCCACTATGTCGGTCCGATAATAGAACCAGAGCTCTAATCCTATCGAACTACAGCGCGGTGTGAGACAGGGGGATGTTATTTCTCCGAAACTGTTCACAGCGGAGTTGGAGGATATTTTTAAGCTTCTGGATTAGAAAAGATACGGCATAACCATCAACGGCGAGAACCTTACACACCTTCGTTTTTCCGATGATATGGTATTACTGGATGAGACCATGGAAGACTTGAACACAATGCTCGAAGATCTCAATAGTGTTTCCCAAAGAGTAGATTTTAAGATTAACATGGAAGGAACTAAAATTATGTTAAACACTCATGTTGTACCTGCTCCAGTCAATATTGGGAACACTACACTCGAAGTTGTTGACCACTACGTATACCTGAGATAAGCAGTCCAACTAGGTAAGTCTAACTTCGAGAAAGAGATCTCTCGTGGAATCCAGATCGGATGGGCAGCATTCGGGAAACTACAATAAATCTTCGTATCCAAACTACCGCAATGTCTCAAGACGGAAATCTTTGACCAGTGTGTGTTGCCAGTGATGACCTACGGAAGAGAGACGTGGCCGCTAACTATGTGTCTCATTAAAAGGCTCAAGGTCACGCAGCGTGCAAGGGAGAGAGCAATGCTTGGTATTTCTCTACGTGATAGAATCAGAAATTATGACATCTGTAGGAGAACTTTGCTCGAAGAAATGTGCAGCTAAAGTGGAAGTGGGCGGGACACATAGTGAGTAGAACCGATGGCCGTTGGGGTGGAAAGATTCTGGAGTGGCGGCCACGAACTGAACGACGCTAGGTAGACAGGCCCCCTACTAGGTGGACCGCCACTGGATGCGGGTAGCGTGGGACCGATCGTCATGGAGATCCTTGGGGGAGGCCTTTGTCCAGCAGTGGGCGGCACAATGGCTGTAATGATGATGATTATATATATACATAGTTATATATATATATATATATATATATATATATATATATATATATATATATATATATATATATATATATATATATATATATATATATATATATTTACTATGCTTACCTCGAGATTTTTTATTCTTTTGCTTAATTTCACCATTCGTTTGGTTCCTTCGTAGTTTATATTCATTATATAAGAGAGCGGGTTAACAAATTTGACAGTTGCAGCAGAGTGGATCACCAGCGACACCTGTAATTTAAGAATCTATAAATATATATTTTATATTATGCATTACATTATTAACCTATAACAATCCACTGCTGGACGTAGGCCTCCCCCAGGGTACGCCACGATCTCTCGTTTTCGCCATGAAGTCACTACGAGCCGCCCTTTTTCCATCTGGCCGGAGGACGTTCAACGCTATGCTTGCCGAGACGTGGTCTTCATTCGAGAACCCGTTTGGTCCATCGTCATTCTGTTCTACGACAGATGTGACCAGCCCACTGCCACTTCAACTTGCTACATTTTCTGTCTTCTGGCGGATAATCTCATTTCGGACTTTATCCATTAGCGAGATCCCGATCATAAACCGTTCTACAGCTCTCTGAGTGACATGCAACCGGTGGGTCAGTTTTACTGTCGGGTTCCACGTCTCGGCTCCGTAGGTTATGACTGGCAGAACGCACTGATCGAACTCCTTGGTCTTAAGGCATTGTGGCAAGGATGACTCGAGGATATGACGCAACTTCCCAAATGCTGCCCAGCCAAGTTGCACTCTTCTTGTGATTTCGGCCTCAAAGTTGTTTCTACCCAACTGCAATATTTACCCAGAGTATACATACCTCTGGACAACTTCAAGGGCTGCACCTTCTGCTGCACCTTTGAACATGACTTTGGTCTTGTACAAGTTCATCCCGAGTCCAACACGCTCGAGGCAGTATTTAGACTCGACAACATTTTTTGCAGGTCCTGGTGCGTTTCAGCTATTATGACGTGTCGTCGGTAAAGCGCAGATGCGTGAGATATTCACCGTTAATATATAAGATAAGAGATAATAATACTATTTTTTTTTTAGCTTCACAACGCACATATCAGGGTAGATAGAGATATCCTAGTGTTAAGACACTCCGTTTCTCCCTCTCCGCCTTCAGAGACACTGCGTGATTGGCGGAACTCAACGCCGCGGCTTTATGCAGAAGTTAATATTCTTCAATAACAATGCTTATAAAGTACATTAAATCAATAAATAAAACATCACACACACTACCGTATGTTTTACAATACACACTTGTGTATAAAGTGACGTACACGTTGCTATGGCAACGCGGTCCACTAGTGGAAGTCAATGCACCATTGTCATATTATATAAATATCGGTCGTAAAGGTGTAATGTTGACAAATTTAAGTTTGCGGTCATTTTGTACGAAACAAACTACATATATAAGTTTGTAATCGATTTTTTTTTATTTATTTATTCTCTAGGCTAAAGGGAAGTACACACAGGCGAAAAAATAGCACACCCAAGCGCTCTTTACATCTGCAGATTTCGTTAAATAAGAAGCTTGCTTGGTTTCTATGGTTAAAGGTACTAAGGTACTTGTATTCCTGGATCATGCGAATCACGATCTGGACAGACGGACAGATAGACTACAAAGTGATTCTATTAGAGTTTTCTTTTTGAAATACGGAAACTTAAAAGGAGCCATCAAATATATCAATAAAAAAAAAAATAATATATATATATATATATATATATATATATATATATATATATATATATATATATATATATATATATATATATATATATATATATATATATATATATATATATATATATATATATATATATATATATATATATATATATATATATCTTACAATAAGATAATACAACTCCCCCTCATGGGAATCGAAACCGCGACCGTCGCGTTCACAGACAGGTCGAAATAGTGACGTAGCAAATATTTTTCGAAAATTTAAGTAGAATTAATTATAATGTACGGATTTTATTATCACTATTTACTATGTAAGTGTACATACATCGGTATTATCGGATTAGGGTTCCCCACCTCACCACCTCAACAAACATAACGGAACCCTTATAGGACCCTTATAGGAACCATGTTCCCTTGGTGTACAGAAAAAGTTAAGATTAAGTCAACCTTATTAAAAGATATTTTGATACGATACGATTTGTATGAAATTCTTCCAAAAATTTAAAATTGTAATTTAAAAAAAATTAATTAACATATAAAATATCCGAGAATTAGTGATTTGTGAGTGTCTACAAAAAAGCCATTACAAACTTATATCGTTAGTTCATTTCATACATAATGGGTGAATACGACCGCAAATTTAAGCTTGTCAAGTTTTATACAATGTACCTTCCATTGACATACAATCTTGAATTTGATACGGAACCCTCGGTACAAAAGTACTACTCGCACTTGACATGTTTTTTAATCTGATCAATATCATTGGATCCAACACCTGTGCTTATCGACACAATTATACAACGAGAAGTCGATAGCTATATAGACAATATACAGACACGATGAGCGTGATGTGATATAGCCTATAGCCTGTCTCGATAAATGGACTATCCCATCCCATAGATATACAAAAGGCAAAATTTAGTTTTTTTTAAGTTCCCTTTAAAATTTCGGGCTCTCCTCCCACAGTGATGTCCTAGACCGAGTGCTGACCAAAGATGACTCTCTCTCTCTCTTTCTATCTATTATGTTTGGGATAGTACATTTACTGAGACTAGGCTAGTCTAGGCTAGCTAATAATGAAAGATGCATTAAAAAGCACCAGCGTTAAGTTATGTAAAACATTATCTACAATTTGAAATTCCCTTCAAATTGAAGGTATAGGGAACAGCCCTATATCTTTAATTTGAAGTTCCCTACACAATAAAAAAAAACAACTTACATTGTCAATAATCTTCTCCTCATCCTCAGGAGTTATGCCCAGACCTTTCAACGTCACATCACCCCCTACAGCAACTAATTTGTCTAACGCTTCCGGCTTAGTTTCTTTCAATTTTTCGAAGACCTGTATAAAAAAAATACATAGTTTTTTTTAATGATTTTTTTTTAATCTTACATATAAATATAGATAATTGTGTTTTTTAAGTGCATATTGTTTTATTGTTTACACAATTCTAATGTAAAACACAGACAAACGATATTAAAATGTTTGTCTGTCTGTCTGTCTTTCTGTTTATTCAGGCTAATCTCCGGAACGGGTAAACTGATTTATATCAAATTTCACTGGAAAATAGAGAAGGTTGTGGAACATAAAGCTTTTATCCCGGAATTCCAATAATATCGGGATTAAGCTGGAAAAGCGCGAGCTAAGTAACTTTAGCTAGTAACTTTAGCTTCATACTTAAACGTGATCTCGAGTGAAATATTCTTGACAGACAGACAGACAGACAGATAGACAGACAGACAATGGTTCTTTGATGTTTCCTTTATGGACGGAACTCTAAAACAAAACAAAGCAAAATTGAAGCCACTCCCATAGTAAAACTCACCGGCACATTCAACATTTGTCTCAATCTCTTATCACAATCCACTCCTCTCTTCTCTCTTATCAAAACGTAGATTTTTTCAACATCCGTACTGCGTAACAGTTTTTCTATGAGGACCTGTAAATTAATATTGTTTAGCTCATTTATGAACATCCTGTTAATTGGCTTAAAATGAATTAAAAATATTATGACTTTTTTATATATATATATATATATATATATATATATATATATATATATATATATATATATATATATATATATATATATATTTTTAATCGTATTTTTCATTTATTTATGTCATATCATACACGCGACGGTTGCGGGTTCGATTCCCGTGAGGGATAATTTTCATCTGCTTACACTCTTAAGAAGACAAAAGGCGATCTTAAAATCCGCCACTCAATATTTCGAAAATTGAATGGAGAGTCCCCACTTTCCATTTTATTTGTGAAACAGAGTGTTATAACACCAACTTTCCTATCCTATACTGCTATATGCGGGATACAACGTGAAGCTTAGATTTCACAATATAGCGCCATATATGTCATATGTCTTTTTAACACTTGCGTCGCTCTAGTGATATCGTATAGCCTATAGCCTACCTCATTATAGCCTATAAATGGACTATACAATACACACATACATATATATATATTTCTATATGTTTTATAATATTAGAATCGCGTGTTGAATACAAATGTTTCTAGGACACTTCTTAAATAGCTTCTAACACCTTTTTAGCAATTATTGTTTTAAATAAACACTTTTCTTTAACAATAGACTTATTTTTTTTATTTATTAAGGAAAGTCGTTATTTTCAAGACGCCACTTAAGGATGGTACCTTGAAATTTAAATTATAAGTATATTTATTTAGTTAAACAAGAGCGAGTGAGAGAGGTAGGGGAGGTAAGGGAGGACCTCCGTTGACTTTCAGGAGCACAGTGTTGGAGATGCTGGAGGAAGGTCATGTACAACCCATGAACCCCCTGGAGGACAAGTATGAAGAGGTTAATGATCTCTATATATATGTATATGCTATATATGTTTGTATGTAAAAATATTTATAATTTAGACAGCGACATAGTGTCTAACTGTCGATTCCTACTCGAAGAAATAAATTTGGCAAAACTTTTTTTACCGTAGCTTTGAACAAATCTGGGATGGGCGCAATACTGTTTTGGGGTGGGCACACACCAACTTGTCCGCATATTCCTACGCCCATGGCGTATACTATTGTCAATAATAATATCTCTTAGAATACCATATGATACTGACTTAATATTAGGACTATCGTGTCGGTTGCAGGTTCGATTCTCACTTAGGGGAAATTTATGAATGACGTACACGTTGCTATGGCAACGCGTCAACGGGCCCTCTAGTTCTTAAAAATATTTATACTAAATTTCATAGTAACCGGTATAATAGTTCTCGCTTTAAAATGAAACCAACATTTTTTTTTTATTTTTAACCAGCGTAACTAATGGAACCTAGTGTCAAGACTCTCCGTTCTCCATATTTAGCTGATTCTAGGAACATAATAGGAGTTTTATTTGGAAAATTTAATTTAAAAATGTACTTTGCCCACAAATCCGGTGCCGCCAGTGAGGAATATAGTTTTTCCTGAATAACTCTCTTTAATGCTTCTATACTTGAACTTGTCCTCACTGAAAGAAAAAAATATATATATATTTAAATATCGGTCAAGTGCGAGTTGTTCTCGAGTACTGAGGGTTCCGTACCAAATACGATCTCGAGCTCATAGCGTGGTGGAAGGAATTTAGAGTGAGGACACTCCGTTCTCCGCTCCCTGCCATTCGAGGCATTGCGTGTTGAGTGATGGAACTCAACGCCGCGCTTTGCCTTGTTGCCAGAGCGGAGAAGGTAAAATACTTCATTCTCCCCTCATGGGAATCGAACCCACAACCATTAGTTATTTAATATTTTCAAATATGTTAAAGGTATAAATATTATATTCAAAAAAGAGAATTTTCTACAAAAATATATGAATACCTACATAAATACAAAGGAAATAAAAAACAAAAATAAAAAGGAAAATACTAAAAATAAAAAAAAATCTTAAACATAAACACATCACTATGCTAAACCAAAAAAACACTATATCACAACAAAAAAAAAAAAAAAAAAAACTTACACCAAATCATTACATTTTGTATGGCTCTTACAACTTAAATTATATAGTAGAGCACTTTTTCTATAAATTTTATTCACTCCGGCTTTCAACATTGTCACTACTTGACTCTGCCACGTTTGAAATTGAACTGAAATTGATTTATAATAAACCAGCACTCATATAGCTTTGCTTTACAGCTGTCTTAATGACATATTAATGTCAATCTCTACAATAGAGAAAGATCATTTTTCCACTTTGATATGGGAGCTCATCTCTGGAATCGTTGGAATTGAGAATTTACCTTTGTGTCCTTAACTTATTGGGGAAGGCTATAGCCTATAGGCTATATCATATCACGTTGTATAGCCCACTGTACCTGATCAATGTGTCATGTCATGACATGTGTCATATACATGTTATAAGTACTTACACAAAACATAAAAAAAATATATAAAATGGAATTATTTAAATATATTTAGTAAGGAAATGTAGACAGACAAAATAATACAATTAAAATAAGAACAATCGATTCGATTCCATTATCGAGAGGCTGTAGTGCTTTAGGTTAGATTATTATTAGAAGAGAACAATGCCTCGCGGAGGAAAGCTGGGAACGGAGTGTCTTAACACTAGGTTCCCTCTGCCTACTCTTCTATATGTAGTGTACAGCGTGAGGCAATATATTTTTTATTTATTTACAATAATAGAATAAGAAATAAAAATGTTAATTATAATTTTACATTTATATTCAATCATAAAATAAACTGATTTTATTGCTACTTTATAATTATATTATAATTATTTATAAGCGTTCCGTACTTTAAATTGAAGAAAGGGATTTGAGGATCATTTGTCTGTCTGTGTGTCTGACAGACAGATTGTGTGGGTATTGAACATCGTATGCATATATATTTACTACTTCTATAAGGAGGCAGTAGGAACAGCTAAACATAAGCTGGTGATGAGAGATCTCTAGGATAGTGGTCTCTAGCTGGTAGCTCTAGGATACCTGCAGGACCATGGCAAAGTACTAGAAATCATACGGAAAGCGGTTAACCTCTCAGTAGCCAGAGCACACGCAGATAACAATAACAACCAGCAAACGTTCTATGGAGTTTGTAAAAGAAGAAGGCACTTGTAAAAAAATCCACACAAAAGCCTCCATTTTAGATCCAGCTCCTGATTGGACTGATATGATGGTGCTATTGGTGTCTCGTCGTCCAGACCGGACGTCTGTAGAACTTACAGTTCCGTGTGAAATATAAAAATATTCCTATAAGTCATATAAAAGATCTCGGCCTGTCTAGAGCTATTACTAATTAATATCTAGATGACACTAAGATCTACCTGCGACTTCACTCACTATATAACACATGGAAATAGCCTCACAGTTGTGTATGAAACATGACACCTTCAGCAGATACAGTGGGCTATATAGACACAATTAACGTGATGTCATATAGCCTATAGCCTTCCTTGATAAGTGGATTATCCAAGACGGAAATATTTTTTTTTCCAGAAGTTCCTGAGATTAACGCGTTCAAATAAATATATTCTTCAGCTATATAATATTTAATGAATAAAACGTATGTATATGTGTAATAATGAAAAATAACGTTTTAATGTTTTTTTTTTAATATTTTATGTAAATTTACGTAATTAATGACTAATAAATATATTTTATGTACTTATTAAACATAAACTAACTTTAACTTAATGCGCTGTCAATTATTGTAGTATAACTACTGTGGTAGAGCGTGGTCATTTAGAACTATAATTCATCTCTTGGGCTCCAAGCCACGCCTTGACAGCTGCAGTGGGTGGGGTCTCTCTCTCTCTCTCTCTCTCTAGTGTGGTGAGGCCATGCTGGAGAGAGAGGGAAGCTGATCTGCAACAGTCTCTTTCTGTGTATCATTGCAAGGTATACCATTGAAGGCGGCTGCGGAACGGGTGCGTGAGTTAAGTACGAAGGCAGATCGGCTCCGTAGACTAGGGGGTAGGAGAAAGCGGTTTGTGCAACTCCAACCTCACTCTAGAGGAGTATTGCATGAGGGTTGTGATGAAGATGAGGATGCATGTCAGCGAGGCTGCGGGTGCCCTTGAAAGGAACTCCGGAGCACCCTGAAGGCGATGGTGGCCTACAATATGTGGGCCTTCCACCAAGAGGCTGTAGTCGCATGTAGCGGCATCCAATTAGGACATTACGTGGCAAATTTCATAAAAATTGCAAAAAGAAAGTCGTAGAATTTTGATTCTCTAATAATGTTTTGTTGATACCTCCTCCATGACGGACAGAAGGAAATATATATATATATATATATATATATATATATATATATATATATATATATATATATATATATATATATATATATATATATATATCTCATACCTATATACACACACACAATTGTACAACTGTTTTAATTAAATCGATTCTAATGTAAAAAAGTCGCTAATAATAATATTTCAAGTCGTTATTAATATTTTATTAATTAATGTACAGATCGTTTTTTTATATTTCTCATTGTAAGTGATTAAAATGTAATTGTTAATGCATAATGTGGTCATTAAAAAAAAGTGACAACACATTACAAATATATACACTACACTACAGGCGACACTACAATTGACTAAACGCGAGTCTCGCGGGTTCGATTCTCATTTCAACGAATGAATGATTACTTGCCAAATTTCTTCCTTCTATGCTGCGTACGTCAGTCTAATGTCTAACGAGAGAAACTATATATATATATATATATATATATATATATATATATATATATATATATATATATATATATATATATATATATATATATATATATATATATATATATATATATATATATATATATATATATATATATATATATATATATATATATATATATATATATATATATATATATATATATATATATATATATATATATATATATATATATATATATATATATATAATATATATATATATATATATATATATATATATATATATATATTATATATATATATATATATATATATATATATATATTATATATATATATATTATATATATATATATATATATATATATATATATATATATATATATATATATATATATATATATATATATATATATATATATATATATATATATATATATATATATATATATATATATATATATATATATATGGCGCCCCCGCGCCTGATCACCCCCGGGGGTGTATATATGTATATATGTATGTATATATATATATATATATATATATATATATATATATATATATATATATATATATATATATATATATACATACATATATACATATATACACCCCCGGGGGTGATCAGGCGCGGGGGCGCCACCGCCCGCACCTCAAGGATCACCCCACTCGTCTGGCCACAGTAGCCCTGCACTCTGCATTGTAAAGACCTCTCCCCACTAAGGAGGGGTATGAGAGGCCTGCCGTAGGGCGGGCCGTCACCGGCGAGGGCCTGGACGCTATGGACTCCTAGGCCCTCTCCACGCAGATGAGGTCGGAGTGTCGATGGGTATTTTTAGTGGGTATACCGGGAACGACTTTACCGGGGAGTCCCACATACCCCTCTCCCGCCCCCCGGCGGGGAGGGGATGCGTAATGTCATTTTTTTCCCAGGGTCAAAAGAAAAAAAATAAATAAATAAAAGGTATACTTAGTGGTGGAAATCCGCCGGGAGTTGAGGGACGCCACCACTCGGCGTTGGGCGGAGGACCTCACCTCCGCGCCGTTCGCGCGACGGCTGCTGGATGCCATCGGCGACATGGCTCCCTCTCCCTACGTCTTGTGCAGGTGCTGTCCGGGCATGGATGCTTCGGATCGTACCTGCACCGGATAGGGAGGGAGGAGAGAATAGTAATAATACAGAAGCTTAAAGATATCCTTCAACGCGGCAGTGAACAGTTTCGGAAAGAACATCGCCTGTTCATGCCGCGCTGTAGTTCGATAGGATTAGAACTCTGGTTCTGTAATCGGACCGACATAGTGGCGTTTTCGTATAGATACCTTAACACTTCGATGTACCGGTAGTCTACTTGGCACCTGTGGAGAGACTGCAGCACTGCCCAAGTCTCGATCGAATCAAAGGCTTTCTCACAGTCCACGAACGCCAAGCAAAGTGGCAAGTTATACTCTTCGAACTTCTGTATAATTTGCCACAGCGTATGATTGTGACCTATGGTGCTATAGCCTTTCCGGAAACCGGCTTGTTCGGGAAGTTGGAAGTCGTCAAGCCTGCTGGTGAGACGATTCGTGATGCCTCTTGATAACAGCTTGTAAATATGGCTGAAAAGTAAGATTGGTCTATAGTTCTTTAAGAATGTTTTATCACCCTTTTTGAAAAACAGAACAACCTCACCTTCACTCCACGCTTTCGGCGTTTTCCCTTCAAGAATGACGGAATTAAAGAGATTCTGGAGGTCTTTTAGTATCGGCCTGCCACCCGCTCTCAGAAGTTCTGTAGTGATTCCGTCTCTACCTGGCGTCTTGTTGTTCTTAAGTTGATTAAGAGCCATACTAATCTCAGACAAGTTGACGTCCGGGATATTTTCGGTGTAGTGTCGGGTAAGCTTAGCTCTGTGATCTTTAGCCAAGGTATCGACTGATGCTAGCGTGGAGTACAATTGTTCATAGAAACTCTATCTCCCTCAAGATTTCAGATCTACTCGAAACAATGCTACCGTCATCATTTTTCAACCTCGTCAGTTGGCTTGGCCCAATAGACAGATCTTTCGCGAACATTTTAGAGCCCTGATTTCGCTCAAAAGCCTCTTTAATACGATTTGTATTAAGCCGGCGAAGGTCGCGTGTTAAGGATTTAGGAATCTGCCTATTTAACTGCCTATAACGATTGTCATCTTCTGAATCCTGTAGCTTCATCTCGCGTCTCTGTTCCATGAGTCGGAGAGTCTCGTCTGAGAGTTTATTTATTTTGGTACGGTGGATTTTGAAAAATTTCGACCGTACTGTACGGATTGTATCCACCATCTTATTGTTTAAATCGTCCACATCTACGCTGTTCTCAAGCGCTTCGAAGCGGCTTTGAAGTTCGAGTTGAAAGCTCGCGGAGTTTTGGACTTAGACGGGTACTGGTCGTAGCGTAGACTTTATCTTTATCATTTTACGAGATTTGATCGATAGTGTACTGTATAGTGCATTTTGTAGCTATGTATGGCTTTAGAAATATCCTCATACATAGCCTCCACTTTGTCATATGGGTGTGCCGAGGTCGGAGCGTAGACCTGTATGACATTCAACAAATATCGTTTCGATAATCTGTGTATCAGGTAAGCCACACTATTCGACACACTTCTGACAGTAACCACGTTGATGACGAGGGTCTTATGGACGGTATACCCGACACCACCTAGGGACTGTTGGTCGCCCTCCTGGTAGTATAGCAAGTTACCGGAATTCAGGATTACCGCGTACTCCCCCTCTCTTCGGACTTGAGATAGCCCAATAATATCCCAATGTAACTTGCTAATAGCTTCTTCCAACTCTGCTAACTTCGAATCCGTCCTCGGTGTGCGCATGTTATATGTTGCCAGGTCGAGTCGTCGTTGCTGGTAGCCGGGTCGTACCCGGTGATTCTTAGCTTCGAATCTTGCCCCGCCGTTACCGCAGCCGCTACCGTAGTTAGGGATAGCAGGGCTGTCGGGGACTGGGAGCTGTTTCTGTATGCGCTTACTCACGATATTAGGGTATTTGCCATAATCGCCACGCTTGGCATGCGGGTTGGCGATCATAGTTTGATCATAAAACATTATATAAAATAACATAGGTAAATATATAAATATATGTGAATACTTACACATACAAACATAAATACATATATACTTACATAGATTTATACATATAACAATAACATGCCGGCTTAAAATAGCACCACCATCTCGTCCCGTGGGTGTCGTAAAAGGCGACTAAGGAATACAACCAGCAGGAGAAGGGCAGCAGCTTTTCCTGAAATCTAGGCCAAATATATATATATATATATATATATATATATATATATATATATATATATATATATATATATATATATATATATATATATATATATATATATATATATATATATATATATATATATATATATATATATTATATATATATATATATATATATATATATATATATATATATATATATATATATATATATATATATATATATATATATACTATATATATATATATATATTTATATATAGCTTGTTCTTTATTCTTTTTTCAATTAACTTGATTCTGATAAAAAATCGATAATTATATCTAAACTTGTTATTAATATTTTGTAAATGAACATTCGTAACGTTTTTATGTTTTTAGTCAAATTGTGGAGGGTTAAGCAATTAAAGTGTCATTAAAAAAAATTACACTTTAATTGCTTTAAAGAGCTTCAAATTCCGGTGCATTGATTTTTTTATGTTTTCTTTAAGTATTTATTGACCTTAGCAATAAAATATAATAAACTAGGTTTTACCTGCGGCTTCACTCGCGTAATCACGATGATGACGTATATATATATATATATATTATATATATATATATATATATATATATATATATATATATATATATATATATATATATATATATATATATATATATATATATATATATATATATATATATATATATATATATATATAAAAGCTATTAGGTATACAGGTATACTTATTAGGTGCATACAGAGGTATTACATACACAAGAGAAAACGTTGACTACTGCTAAAGTTAAAAAAAAAACTGCAGCGCGTCCACGTACGTACTTAATACACAAATATTGCTCCAAACGTAAACTATAAAAATATTAAAGTATGATAAGTAGAAAAAAAAATTATAATAATGTTAACTAGTTAGGAGTATGTGTGTGTGTGTGTGTGTGTGTGTGTGTGTGTGTGTGTCATTGTGTGCTTGTACATAAGTCGATCTAGAGTTGTATAAAGCAGCTTATAATTTTTTCAGTCTCCTTATAAGACAGGCTTGTATGCCATTTCGAACATGCTTTGCATTGTAATATCTAAAATTTTGTTTAGTTTATTGTAAAGTGAACTACTTAAAAAATAAAAATGACGGCTTGTGCGTGATGACTTTCAAGACCGCTCTCTGTGCCCTTTCTAGCTGTAACATGTGGGCTTTGGCTGAAATTGTACATATATCCTGACATATTACACATTAAGCTCAGTCGGACCTCAGTCGTAATTTTCCTTAATTTTATAGTTACGTGGATTGTCTTCATCTTCGCTGCATAAGCTTTAAATAATTTGGCTTTTACTAAAAAGGCCAATTGTGTATTTCAGATTCGGTCTTGGTATAGTTTAAAATAATTATCATTATCTATCGCACATATCAACTTGTTTGTAATATTCTGTACAATATATCATCTGTGGCGTCAACTTTCGTGTCTTCTTAACAACATACCAATATCTACAATAAAGTCCAAATATATATATATAGATAAATATATAAAAAATATAACAAATACCGGAAATATTAAAAAAAAATACAGTTGCCCTGTACGGAGGCAGAGATGCCCTTATGGGCACCTATACCTCAAAAAATCAAGGCAACTATCCTGTTTGATAGGTATAGGTTCCCAGGTATTGTTTTTAGTAAATTATAAATAAAATAAATAGACAAGCGGGCGAAGTCGGGAACGAGCCGCTTGTATAGGTAATATAAAATCCTTCTGTATATATATATATATAAATTGATAGTGACGTTACTTACCCAGACAACAAAAAAACTCAGTTTATTACTATAAAACTTGCTTTGGCAAGAAATAAATTGGTTTCTCTTTGTCTATGGAGGCTATATAAAAAAGGTAGCATATAATAAAGTAGACTAAGTCGTAACCTGTAATTGTTATATTTTTTGTTGATAAGCGCCATCTAGATAAATTTATTGGAACTAAAATATAAGTTTTTAGTGAATTTATATATTAATTTTATTGATATATTAATTTTGTAATAGATATTTCGATTACAAAGGAAAAAATAATAGATTTTTTCTTACGTATATAAGGCAGCGGTATTTGAAAGATGACGTCTTATATGCTTATTTATATTATTATAAGCACCTATACATCTATATAGGGAGATTTGTGTGGAGATTATTTCCGTGAGGTGCAGATTCGGATCCTGCTACGTTCAAATTTTAAATATTTTCTAAAAATTTTATTTTCCCTAATAATAGTGATAGGGACTGATTCACTAAAAACTAAAAGCCTCCCAAATTGCATATTTGTGCAAGAAAAACGCCATCTATATCAATTTATTGGAACTAAGATATAACTTCATAACACATTTTAACAATGTTGTTGAAAAATTGTAATAGATGGCGCTATTTAAGGAATTTTAGTATTTAAATTGAACCCACTTATGAGCATAACGGGAAGGCGTATCACGAAATAACGGTGCTAACCTAGCCTTAATGTAGCGATACAAAAGTACACACTTACAGAAACCTATATAAATAAATAATATTCAGTTTTTTTATTATTTTAGCTATTATTAGACTAACTAGATTAGCTGGTAGAACAAGAGGCGTATTCCCCCCCCCCTTCCCCTCTCTAATTGATAATAAAATTTTGACACTTCGTGTCTACCAAAGAGGAGAAAATATTTTTTTTTTAAATATAATCAGCCCCCCTTGTAGGAATAGAACCCTTAGTACTTAAGCACGACGGTTTAATTAAATGTAAATACTGGGTTTTTATAAAAAACTTGTGGTCAATAGACTCAAGAGATCGTAATAACACCGCTTTATCCTGTTTTGATATATATATTAAAGCAAATTTACGTGTAGCTTCTATTATAGATAATTTAAAAAAAAAAAAAAAACTATATATATATATATATATATATATATATATATATATATATCTATATATATATATATATATATATATATATATATATATATATATATATATATATATATATATATATATATATATATGTGTATATATATATATATATATATATATATATATATATATATATATATATATATATATATATATATATATATATATATATATATATATAATATATCTCAGAATCCGGCAAAAACGCGTCTTAAGCGGGAAATGAATAATCCAGTGGAAACTGTTCTTATTTAGTATAATGAAGGAAAAAAGTTATGACAATAGTATATTATAGTGTATTTATATATGTTATGTAGACTAACATAGACCTACTGAACCTAAATTGTATATATATTTTGAGTTTTGAGCTATAAACGTAATGGTTAAGATGGGGTTTGGGTGAGGAATTTGGATCTGGATGGGGTTTTATGGTGTTCAGTTCCTCCAATGCACTTTCTTCGTCTTCATTCTTGATTCATGCGGAACGTGTAAAATGGAGTATCTTGACACTAAGTTGTTTCTGCTGAACCTGCTATATGCGGGATACAGCGTGAAATTGAAAGAAATTTATTTTCACTCAATAGAGAAAATTTCTTCGTTATATAGATAAAACTACTTAGTGTTAATGCTCTCTGTTTTCACTTACCGAGATCGAGAGACTAGAGAGATTGTCACATTTTATAAATAATAGATGAAATATTAAGATAATTTTAAATAATAGCTTGTCAAGATGGGTTACATCTGAACATGTTCGAGCAAGTGCGAGTCAAAATCTTATTTCAAAGTTTTAAAGCCAAATTAAAAAAACCGGCGTTTTCAAGCTTAATTTGATCAAGGCCTTATTTAAAGGAAAAAAATTAACTCTTATAGTAAACCGGTCCACATTATGTGCTAAGTCTTTTACATGAGCAGACATTTTTATATTTATATGTTTTTTTAATAAAATAATATGTTATTATTATAATAATAATAGTGATTTATAATAGAAATTATATTCTTCTAGTAAAGGTAAGAATATATATTACATTCTCGAAGAAAAGTGTGCTAACCCAAAACAGGCTTAAATATTAAAAATCTTTGGCTTAATTAAAAAAAAATAAGTTATGGATGTTTTGACTTATGTCACTTGTCTTATTGTAGTGTAATAAATAAACATTAATCTTTATTTTTTCTTATATATATATATATATATATATATATATATATATAATATATATATAATATATATATATATATATATATATATATATATATATATATATATATATATATATATATATATATATATATATATATATATATATATATATATATACTGCACGACATCCAGCTTTCAGCCCCTTGCGTGTCCAGGGGGGTGTAGCTCTAGGGACAATATCAAGGAAAATTCCTTGAAATTCTTTCCACATAGTTACACATGAGATTTAAAGCCTATATAATAGAAGAATGCTTTAATACACTAAATAGGTATTATTTTTTAAGCGCAGCGTTGAGTTTCGCCAGTCACCAGGCTAATAGTACGGAAACAACTATATATACAGCATACCTTATAGTAGCTATCAGGCGGAGCTGGTTTCTCATCATAAATCCATATGACCCATGAGAAAAGCTCTCCTTCTTCTTGTTCTTTTCTCTTGAGAAGAATCTGTCATATTCCACTGGCAGTTCCTGAGATAAGTGCGTTCAAACAAACCAAATATAGTGTTATTATGTTAAAAGTATAGAAATATAGATTAACCTTAGAAGCAACTTAAAAACACATCCGCTTCATAAATGTGAAGGTCGAAGTAACTTAATTATATTAGAAGAACTTTGGTTTGCTTAACTTAAGCTACACCCTGTATACCGCAGGGAGAGTGTCAAAACACTTTATCCTCCGCTTCCCGTCCTATTTTGAAACACCCTGTGGATTGGCGAAAGTATAGAGTCCCATATCACTGTCACCCTTTAAATATACGTATTATAGAACACGCTGTATTCGGGGAGAATTTATCACTTTTATTTTCCTTAGTTCCACCATGATGATTGTGGGTTCAATTCCCATGAGGGTAGAATGAATTATTTTAATTTACCTCGCTCTGGCATCAAGGCAAAGCGCGGCGTTGAGTTACGCCACTCAACACTGGCAAAAACGCACTCGAAAGGCGATAAGCGGGGAAACGGAGTGTCTTAACACTAGGCTCCTACAGTCCCTGTGTCTATCCCGCTAAGTACGGGATATAGGTGAAGCTAACAAAAAAAAAAAAATAATAATAAAATCGCAGTTTTAAACACTGCTCGTATCTGCGTTGACGTAACTAAACGCTGCATTTGAATTAGCCTGATCAGTGAAATTAGAGATTTGAACCCAGGACAGGATTACAGTCCTCTGCTCCACAGCGATAGTATGGTATGGTATTACGATATCAAGAGGTTTATAATATTGTGTCTTTGTATGAGGAAAATGTTAAGAAACTGAGTTTAAATTATCATTATAATATATGTATATATATGTTAAAATGTTACAGCTAAAGTAAAAACAGTATATATATATATATATATATATATATCTATATATATATATATATATATATATATATCTATATATAATCTATATCATAAATAATATTCTTCTTTTTTACAGATTTATTAATAATATATAATATAGATATATATAACAACACAATAATGTTGTTCGTTTTAAGCTGCCTTCTTCTCTTGCAAGGAGGCCTCGCCCAGAATCGTAAGTAAAAATGTTAACGTAAATTTAATACTGATGACTGATTGACTGGCTGACTGACTGAATGACTGACTGACTTGCATGTAGTAGTGTACATTAAAAAAAATTACATTTTCTTTTTTAAAATGAATTCGTATACAGATATTATAGTTTAAAGACAAAATTAATTAATACAGCAACAATTAACGTATTACTAGAGGGCCCGTTGACGCGTTGCCATAGCAACGTGTACGTCACTTTATACAGAAGTGTGTATATTGTTAAACATACGGTAGTGTGTGTGATGTTTTATTTATTGATTTAATGTACTTTATAAGCATTATTATTGAACAATATTAACGTTCTGCACTTCTCCTACACACACACACACACACACACACGCACATACACTATAAGTGTGCCAAATGTCATACCCCTCTGCCCGCACAATTTTCGTAAAAACTGGTCCAAAACTTTTGCTTCACATATTAATATAGAGATTAGCCTATAGCCTATAGCCTATAGCCCACGAAAAATGGACTAACCACACCACCAGTTTATGAGATTAGAGCATTTGAACAAACAGACGCTTTATCTCTAATATATTAATTAATACACCATTGTTTTTTCCTTATGTTGTAATTAAATTCATTTGCGGTTGGAATTTCTTATCTGTGTATGTACAAGCTTATTATATAATTATAAGGAGTTACATTAGTCTTACATTTGTTAAGACGCAATTTTTAAAGTGGGGGGTCAGGCCTTCTTTAATAGAAGCTTTAGTTCAAGTTTGTGGGGTCGCCTTTGTCTCCAGGCCTTAGAAAAAGGGGTCCGAAGGGTTTTCGCGCTGTACAAACATACCCCCTCCTCCCCCCACTCTCTTCTCAGTGCCAAAAATATTCGGAAATGCCTACTATTCGCGCCCGAATCTTTACAATTTTCACATCTTTAATAATAATATCTTCATATATAATTTTTGCAGCTATAATTAAATATTTACCATATATATATAGCTCTTTAACTATAACAACACACAAATCAAATGAACGGTCGAACAGCCCGTCGTACCCCCCGGCGCGAATTGCAGTTTGGGAAACCCTGGATTGAATTAAATAAAAAAAAATCTTTTTAATTGTTCTAGAGGGTCAGAATTGTGTTATAAGTCACACTAACACACAGGGAGTGTGTACTCAAGCATCTAAGTGTCAGTCAGCCAGGCAAGATTTTCAGTAAGTATTACTGTAAGGAGAACCCGCTTAATATCCGCTTAAAAGAATTCCCCGCATAATACGCCATAAGCAATTTTAGCGAGCAGGCAAGTCTTCAAACGTTTTTTTAAAGCTTTTAAAATAAACTTTAAAGATTAAATAAATATCTTACTATCACAAGTAAAGAAATGAAAGACCCTGATAGCAAAGGAGGTGGCTGTTTACCTTGGACTGTGGCTGATGTAATTTAAAACAACTAAAGCGGCATGGGGCTTTCTAGCGGAAGAAGAATCCGCGCCTCAGTACGGTTTTCCCATACTCTTCATTGAAGTCAAATTGATAATACCGTATGAAATTCAATCCATTAGCAGTTAAGAACAGCAAATCGATTTTTTTTTATAAATAAATATAATATAGTAAGTTTCCGTTCCATTTTTATTTGAAATTAGAACGTTTTTAGGTACTTGTAATTTGTAAGTTGTATTTGTCCCTTTCCCGCTTATAACGATTTGGGTAAATCTCCGAGAATTAAGTCGTATTAAGCGTGTTTTACTGGATTTTTTTTTAAATTTGAGGTTATGAGTTCGATGCTCGTTTAGATGAATGGAGTATTATTTTTAGTAGAATAATTTTATTTAAAAAAAATAATAAACACAACATCGTAAAAAAAATGAATATATTATTCCTTTTTTACAGAAACAACGGGATTTCCCCCACATTTTGTAAGCACTCTGGCAGTGCTTTGCTAGTTTGTTGCAGGGACGGGAGTTCAATTCTGAACACGGTACCGGCTTTTGAGTAAGAAATATCTTTAGCTTACCAAGAAAAGAAAACTTACTCCGTTATCTATTTTCCAAGACATAACGAGTTTAAGTGTAAACTCGACGGTCGCCGGTTCGATTCCCACAACAGGGAATTGTATACAATTGTACTATAAAGTACAGTAAAGTACAGTGCAGTACAGTTCTTACAGTAATAATCTCCCGGTCAGCTATGAAGTCCTAGTACTTGCCACTTGCATAGTCGCGAGTTCGATGCCCAATGAGGGAAAAATTAATTAATTTCAGTGATCGGAAAACAGGGTATCCTAATATTAGATTTTAGATCGAGAAAATATAAAAAAAGAACAACAATTTTGTTTTTTTTTTTCCTTCACGCTGTATCCCGCACATAGCGGGATAGACAGAGGGGACTTAGTATTAAGACACTCTGTTCCCTCCGCATCGCCTTTAGAGACATTGCGTGTTGCGTGGGGGAGCTCAACGTCGCGCTTTACCTTGTTACCAGAGCCAATGTAATGAAAAAAATTCATTCTCCCCTCATGAGAATCGAACCCATAAACCGTCGCGTGTACAGGCAGACGCTGTGCCACTGCGCCACGATGGTCTTCTAAACACCGTTTTTTTTTTAATTTCCTCTCAGCCGCAGACCTGTATGGACTTCATTCAACGCTAATATCAACACGAACAAACGCCTAAGTGAACGAAGTAAGTGATAAAATGAAGGACATAGATTAAATAGATTTTTTTTTATTCAGCAACTACATTAATTTATATACAGTAAAAACTCCTTGGTGTCCGAACTTTTCGAAGGGATTTTAAAAAGTACTAACTTAATTTTTAAGTTCAAAGCATAGGTTAATTAGCTTGTTAGATTTTGACGCAACGGGATTTGAACCCACGCTTATTGGGAACCTATCTTTACAGTAAAAAAAACATTATATCAATATGAATATTAAAAGAATTGCATTCTCTTTTTCCAAATGATTTATTCTTCGTAATAATTTTTGTATCTTGTAAGAATTTTGTAAATAAAACTCCCCACAGAGATGCTGTGTGAACGTATGGCTTAGCGGTCAGAGTTCTTGGAGCGTTTCCAAGAGGTGCGTGTTCAAATCCCGCCTCGTTCCATTCTTTCTTTATTATAGAATACTTTAAAAACAAAAAAATACCAAAAAGTAATGTATTATTAAAATCTCAATATCAAATTTCAATATTCTATTTTCTCCATATCCAGAATGTGAAGAGTACAGCAAGAGTGTGGTCCAAACAGTGGACTTCATACCTCTACTGACAGAACCTGAGGCTATGTCCATATCAGCACCGAAATGCGACTATACCGGGGTCCAGCTGATTGTGGGAGGAGAGAATGCTACGCAAGGAGAGTTTCCGCATATGGTAAGGGAGATGTATAAAGATTGCCAATACTAGTGACTCGCTCGCGGCTTCGCTCGTTTGATCGATGATTTTGGATTAACTCTAACGTAATATGGATATACTGTACATTTTATATAACTTTTTTATTTATGAACCGATTGAAATAAAATAAACTCTATATTCTAAGTGAAGTTTACCATAATATAATGGTGAAAACTGGATTTGAATCGGTTAAGCCGTTGCTGAGATTAACGTGCACAAACACACAGACAGACAGACAAAAAAATTAAAAATCTATATTTTCAGTTCTTTAACATTTACAAATTTATAAAATGTAATCGTACCCCACTCATCGTGTTTATTGGCTTTAATATATATGGAAAGATTAAATGGTTTTAGTATTATAAATATATTAAAAATAACCGTTATGGCGCAAAGGAACGGGGTCGGCGTGTATACGCGATGGTTTTGGGTTCCATTCCCATGAGCCTTGATAAGCAAAAAGCGGAGAACGGAGTGTCTTAACACTAGGTTCCCTCTGCTAACGTTGCTATGGATACAGCGCAAATAAAAAAATATATACTAATACTTCATCTTCATAATTTAGTTCGACAAATTCCAACGCCATTCAACGTTTTCACACATTTTAAATACGATATACATTTTTCTTTCAGGCTGCGATAGGTTGGATAGACTTCGAAGATAAATACGCATTCCACTGTGGAGGTAGCCTGATCAGTTCCCGGTTCGTGCTCAGCGCCGGTCACTGCACCCAAAACCCCAGGATGAAGAGACGTGTACCATCGATTGTGAGACTTGGTGACCAAAACTTGGATCCTAAAACTAGGGACGGAGCCAGTCCTGTAGATGTAAGTTTATAATCTATTTTCAAGCAAAAACAAAGAAATTATTCACTTATTTATATCACCATGTATAGCATATTATTTTTATTAGCTAAGCTAGCAGCCTGAGTCAAAATTTGGAGACGACTGTGGCACAGTAGCACACCATCTGATTCTTAATGGAATGGTTGTGGGATCGATTCCTATGAAGGAAGAATGAATTAAGTTCATTTTCCTCGCAGAAGAGCAGTGTTCAGCTCCGCTACTGTACACGCAATGCCTTGATAAGCTAAAAGTAGGAACCGGAGTGTCTTAACACTTGGTTAATTCTCTTATCCATGTTCATTTCAGATCCCCATCAAAACCGTTCACAAACACCCTCTATACAAATCTCCTGGAAAATACAACGATATAGCGCTATTCGAGCTGAATGTAGACGTCGACTTCGAAACTGACATAAGACCAGCTTGTCTCTGGACAAAACCTGACTTCGCCGGTCACACCAAAGTAGTTGCTACAGGCTGGGGAGTTAATGATACAGGTATTGGATTCTATATGATGACGATGATGATGTCTTTCTGCTTGTCCAGGCTAATCTCGGGAACAGCTTATCAATATTTTTTTTGTAATTTTCACTGGAAGATAGGGCTGTGAAACAACATATTATGCCCATATAATGTTTTTGGTACCACGTTGTTGTCAATGGTAGGTAGGTACCAGCGAGGATGTGACGGTAAAAATGAAGAAGAACGAGCTCAGGTGGTTTGGGCACGTCGAGAGAATGAGTGATGAAATAATGGTAAAAAAGATATATGAAGCAAAAGTGAGTGGTTAAAATGGTAAGGGAACACCTTGATTGACCTTCGAATACACAGTGTGGAAGATACTGGAGGAAGGTCACGTAAAAAGCACGAGCACACCCCGGAGAGCATGTATGAAGAGATGAAGAGGTTAATGAGATTGGACGAGGCGAAAGAGGTATGCATGGATCCAGGGACAGGAAGGGGATATTATATTAAAGTAAACTCGAGGGCAATTCGATGAAGCGTAGTAATAAGTAATTCTAGTACTAGTAATATTAAGCTGTACAGATAGACAGTGAATGATGTATGTATATATATATATATATATATATATATATATATATATATATATATATATATATATATATATATATATATATATATATATTCTTTTTTTTTTATTTTCAGTCACAAAGCAGGTGACGAATGAACTCCAAAAGGTTTCTCTTTCACTATTAGAGAACGATTTCTGCGACCCTCTGCTGACCGACGCGCACAGCAGACACTGGCAGGGCTTCGTTGAATCACAAATGTGCGCGGGGGAACTGAGGGGAGGGAAGGATACTTGTCAGGTAAGAGAAGGGGGGAGAGGGTAGGGGGAGGCCCCTATCCTCTCCCCCCACACTCATATACGCACGAGACAGGGGGTGTTGTATGGCTTTTTTTTCTTTAAAATCAATACAGCAGTTTGAACAGCTCTTTTCCAAAATGATGTCAAGTGGTACTGTTGCTTCGGGAATTGTTGTTTTTGTTTATAAGCTCCTCAAAGTGCTATACAACACTAAGAATATAATAAAATTGTAAAGAAACGTATGAAAAATTCTCTTGTTCCCGGCATTGATAACTTTTTGCTTGCTTTTTTTCCAGGGAGATTCCGGCTCACCGCTCCAGATAGCGTCCAAGTCTAACAAGTGTATATTCCACATAGTCGGTATAACGTCGTTTGGGCGTCGCTGCGCCGAGTCCGGGAAACCGGCGGTATACACGCGGGTATCCAGCTACTTGGACTGGATAGAGTCCGTCGTCTGGCCTGGAGAATAATTCGCCTACAAATATAGAATATTGTATAGAAATAGCCTTATTTTGTTTTATTTTACTTATCTATTAATTTTAGTGTTCAGATATTTTCTCTGCTTTCCCTGTCATGATGGAGTTCAACGCCGGTTTCTTAGGGTTCCGTACCTAAAAGGTAAAAACGGGAGCCTATTACTAAGCCTTCGCTGTCTGTCTGTCTGTCTGTCACCAGGCTGTATCTTATAGACCGTGACAGCTGGAAAGCTGAAATATCACAAATATTTAACAACATTCAGTTACTGAACCCTCAATGCGCGGAGTACAACTCACACATGCTTTCTTTTGTAAATATTCAATATATTATTTAAGAACAAAATTTAAGCTTTCATTTTCATATCAGTTATTTTGAATGTCAACTTTAAACTTGAGATACCATACCGTCAAGCCGTGACGGTCGCGAATTCGATTCCCATGAGGCGATAATTAAATATTTTCATTTTCTTTGCTCTGGTAACACGACAAAAGCGCGGCGTTGAGTTCCGCCATACAACACAATGCCTCGGAAGGCGGAGAGCGGAGAACGGAGTGTCTTAACCCTAGGACTCCTCCAGCTACCTAAGCAAAAAAATAACTTCAAATACAATATGCAATGCTTAATTAATCTAATCTACAAGGGAACACCTAACAAACAAACAAATAAAAAAAAATAATTTAAAAAAAAAAACTAATATTCGAAAATCAGAATCGATTTTATTGTAACGATACCAGCTCAATATCGATAAGACTTTTAGTTACCGAGAACCAACCGAACGGGAAACACGTGTTTCTCGAAATTCGTTTTAAATTATGTATATAACAATTTACAATATGCTTTTTTTTGTGGTAGCTTTTAAATATGTTTGTAGTAAAAACTACTTCATGTTCTCTAAACGAGCGAGTGAAGAGATTAGAGCTTAAGACTTGCCAAATGATTTAAAAAAAAAAAGGTTTTTCGGAATACAACAATGAAGATCTGATCTAGGCTAGGTTAGGCTAGATTTGGCTATAGATGCCTGAGCGTTCCTGAAGCTCATCAGAAGTGGTGTCGGGTTTTAAGTACCATCTCTCTGTAGATCAGAATACTCCTATATATGGACGGTCTGCCTTAGAGCTTTTGTCAGAAATAAAAAAAAAAAAAAAAGGTTAAGACTATAAAAATTTAGGTTAAATTTTTAAGTATTTTTTAGTAATTACTAATTTTTAGTAGGAAAATCTAGGATGTATCAATAACATAGCTAAATACAGGTTGTGAATAAAAATTGCTATAATAAAAAAATATTTGAAAGAAATCATTTATTATGAAACAACATATATTAATTTTTTTTATAAATTACTTATTTATACATAGATTTGTAATAGAAATTACGTCACTGGTAGAAAAAAAATTAAAAAGAAATATCAAATCAAGTAAAAAAAAATAAAATCTTAATCTTAATTAGAATTAACACTTTTTTAGCTTCATACTGTACTTAGGCATACTATAGGTATAGTACCTAGTGTTAAGACACTGTTCCCCACTCTGCCTATGGAGACATTGTCCACCGAGTGGCGGAGCTCAATTTACACTAGAAATCAGTTCAAATTCAATTACACAAATAGATTTGAACCCACACTATCTAAATAGCAGTTAATATAGAGTAAAATAAAAAAAAAAACAATTTTTATACTGTCATATATTGTACAGTTGTGTTCCTAAACATTGGTTTGGTAAAATTAAACATATATACAAAAAAACTTGGCATAACACATATGATGTATATATAAAGGAATTTGTTTAACGCCTGAGTGTGGCCGAAGGGGTAAAGCCACATCCCTCTCCGATGTCCGTCTCTAATAAGATGACTAGAAAACGCTATAATGATCATATATGTTAGAATGTACACATTTAATTTGCGGCTCAAATGACTGTATAATAGCAGAATTGATGATATTAACAGCCAAAATGTTGTACAATGAAAGATGCCACGCTGCCTCAAGTGAAGTAGATCCTGCAAAAAGTATATATATGTGTATAAACTTTTCTTTTCTTTTTTTTTTTATTTAAACAAGTATTTAAAATTATATGCAAAGAATAGATTTGAGCTTTATGTTTAAATTTTGGGTTTACATATAGTTGTATCTAATTCATATAATATTAATTAAAATAAGTCCAATAACGCTAAGATATTCCAAAATTATAATAAATCATATTATTAATGATATATTAAGTTATATTTTACAAATACAGATACAAATATACTTTATTGCACAACATAAATATATATTAATATATATTTTATCTTATTTAATTTTATAAATATTACCTTTAAGTGAAGAGATTTAGCCACAATAAAGTGATCGATATCGATTAAAGATGATAGTGCGGTGCAAAATAATGTATTGTAGATACAAGCTTGTGATGAGACGCTGTAGTTTTGACTGAAGAACAGCAAGGCGGAGAAGAAACCTATAACACCGTGCACTGTGGTGTCGCAGAAAGCTCGGAACACGTGAGAATCGGAATATTTCGATCCGAAAACTATATAATCGCCCACAGCCGCCGAAGTTAATATGGAACATGTTAATAGTATATTTAAAAATTTCATCTTCTTGTTTGTTTTCGCCAATTAACTCGTGAAATTCGACATTTTTATTTTTATATTTAATTTTATATGTTAATTAACGTGGTTTTATTTTAACTTTACGTCACATTCTGTTTTGTGTGTTTTTTTTATTAGTTTTAATTGATAATTTATAAATAACTCTAGCTCTACTTTTGGGTACAGTTTCATGATTCGTTTGACAGCTGAAGTGATGTAGGTACTGTCTTCAATCTTTCCAGTGA
>JAXRJS010000107.1:677500-692500 GCA_037127375.1 Dione juno | reverse complement strand
GGCTATATCACATCACGTTAGTCGTCGCTATATAGCCCACTGTACTTGCTGAATGTGCCATGTCATGATATGTGTCATACACAACTGTCAGTTATTTTCCATTTTTCAAAAATGAAATGGAACCGGGCAAAGTTGGTGGTAAAAGCTAGTACTACTTACAATCAATGCACACAGCGTTAAATATATATATATATATATATATATATATATATATATATATATATATATATATATATATATATATATATATATATTATATATATATATATATATATATATATATATATATATATATATATATATATATATATATATATATATATATATATATATCTTTTTCTAGTTCTGGGAGATAATATCAGACGAGCATGGCATAGACCCCAGCGGCATTTACCGGGGAGAGAACTCTCTGCAGCTGGAGAGACTCAACGTTTACTACAATGAAGCTTCCAGCGGTAAGAATATCTTATATAATAAACTTGACGCTGTATCCCGCATATAGCATGGTTTCGATACCCACTTAGGGTAAATTAGCAATAATTTAGATTACAATTACCATGTGAAAATGTATGCTTCTTAAGGTTTTAAGAAGAACGCTGTACCTACCATATAGCAGGATCGGCAAAGGGAATTTAGTGATATGACTCTCCATTTCACGCTGTCCACCTTTGGAGACATCGTGTGTAGAGTGGCGGAACTCAACGCCGCGCTTTGCCTTCTTACCAGAGCGAGAAAATTAAATAATTAACTCTTCCAGTCAGACGCTATGCCTTTGCGTCAGAGTAGCCTCTCGAAGCATATTTGCATATGTCACATTTCATTATCAATCCTTACAAAAAAATAAAGCATCAAGAATAGCATAAAGAAGCTGTACATTCATTTATTTTCAGGCAAATATGTCCCTCGAGCCGTCCTCGTGGACCTGGAGCCAGGTACCATGGACTCGGTGCGCTCCGGTAGATATGGAGAACTGTTCCGTCCTGATAATTTTGTATTCGGACAAAGTGGAGCTGGTATGTTATAGCATATTATATATTTTTTCTGTTTTAGCTTCACGCTCTATCTAGCATATAGTAGGGAGGCGGGAGAAATATAGTGTTAAGACACTCCGTTCTCCGTAATCTACTTTTCGAGACATAGCGTAAGAAAGATGTTCGAAAAAATTCTCAGCTGAAGCTACAGCGGCTGAAGTACTAGTGAGGAAAACCGATTGCCGTTATGACCAAAAGGTTCTCAAATAACAGCCTCGGATCAGACCTGAAGCCTAAGGTGCAGCAGCTTCCAGCATCTGGCGTTGGAAGGTCATGAAGAAGAAGATGATGAAGAAACAAACCATTTCATTTCTCTTCTGTTTTCTCTTTATATGCAGGCATCTTTGTTGGTTACTAATTTTATATTTCCTGAATAATAACTGTCATTTTTTTTAAAGGCAACAACTGGGCTAAAGGTCACTATACAGAGGGAGCAGAGCTGGTGGACGCCGTGCTAGACGTTATTAGGAAGGAGGCTGAAGGATGCGATTGCTTACAAGGTATAATAACAATATTGTTGTTTATAATAATGTTTTAGTGAAAGAGATGTCGGTGCTATTGGAACAAGAACCGTTGGTTGGAGACCTGGAAGGAGTATTGCTTGAGACAGCGCGTGTTGTTTCCAGAGTGAGGAACCTCCTCGGTTCCTCACTCTGGAATCCTAGAAAACGATGGCCTTTGTCTTACCATTGGCATTGGCATTTTGTTTTGCTTTACGTTGTATCCCGTCAATAGCAGGATAGACAAAGGGAGTCTAGTGTTGAGAATTTCTGTTCCCCAATTTCTATCAAAATATAGAGATTTAACGTATCGAGAAAATTACCAGAGCGAAGAATCGAATTCACAACCGTCGAATTTTGTAGATTTACTAATAATATTTTAAAATAATGCTAATTTGAAAATTTTATTAATACACGTGTATCTTCTATTGTCAGGATTCCAACTAACCCATTCCCTGGGTGGTGGTACCGGCTCCGGTATGGGGACGCTCCTCCTCAGCAAGATCAGGGAGGAGTATCCTGATCGCATCATGAATACTTTCAGTGTTGTACCCTCGCCCAAGGTAAGATAAACAATAAACAGCTATAATACAAATGATTTAAGGAGAAAGTGCTTAATAAATATTTGTATCTAACAAAATTTGAAGACTTATCTAAACTCTAAAGCCTATCTATATATGTATATAAAATTCACCCTGTACTGAGTCACTGACAGACAACGTACAGACATATAAGGTGCTAGGGGAGTGTAGCGACTGTAGTGAAGAAGAGAGACGAAGAGATGAGAGACCGGGATGACGACGGGAACGGGAAAAAATGGAATTTTACGTTTTATATTCCACGCTCCGTTCCTCACTTTCCGCCATTCGAGCGATTGCGTTTTGAGTGGCGGAACTCAAAGCCGCGCTTTGCCTTGTGTATGTTAGTTGAAAATGGAGTGATACTAGGTTTTTTCAACCTACGGTTCCCTCTGCCTACCCTGCTATGTGCGGGATACAGCTACATAAATAAATAAATATATTACACACCAAAGAAGACAATGCGGGATGGCTCAATATAATTTCTCGTACTCACTCTAGCAACACTAAATACTGTCGCTCAAGTAGCTTCCACATAATATATTGAAAAGCGGAACAAGTTTCGACACTAGATTCCTACCCAGCTATTTGGGGGGGAACAGGCTGAAGAAGATCCAATTCTCCAGTTTTCCTACATAATTGATTGATTTGTACTAATATTATTAAATTTTATAGAATATATTATGTAGATTATAAATGACTAGTATTTAAGAAGTGTACTCGTATGTAATTAAGGTTTTGTAATCTGTGGTAACTTTATTTTTATTTGTTCTATTTTCAATTATATACTGTACTGTTTGTTTCCATTAAAAAAAAAATATTTATCTATCTCTCCAGGTCAGCGAAGTTGTTCTGGAGCCATACAACGCGACGCTCTCAGTACACCAGCTGGTCGAGAACACCGATATGTCATTCTGTATCGACAACGAAGCTCTATACAACATTTGCTTCAGAACTCTACGTTTGAGCAGTCCTAGCTACGGAGACTTGAATCACTTGATTTCAGTGAGTTTTTACATCTGACATCTAAGACACTTTCAGCAGGTACAGTGGGTTATATGGAAACGGTTGACGTCATGAGATATAGCCTATAGCCTTCCTGTACAAATGGACAATAGTCCAAACAATATATCATCTAATTTTTCAATTCGAACCAGTAATTCCTGATTAATATCAGGAATTTCAATCAAAAAAAACTTATCAGCTTCATAATTTTAGTATAGATATAGGTGAAGCTATTGGCATTATTCTAGGGCCGTTTTAGGACTCTTCAGGGTCTTCAGGGAAATTTGGGACCTATTTGTGTAGATATATATAGTCACCCGAATGGTTAGCTTTTTTGGGTTAGGGGCCGGTGCCAGTGACGGTTTTCAACTTCAAATTTATCTATTTCAATGTTTGCAGCAAACAATGTCAGGTGTAACGACGTGTCTGCGTTTCCCCGGACAATTGAACGCTGACTTGAGGAAGCTGGCAGTCAACATGGTGCCGTTCCCGAGACTGCACTTCTTCATGCCAGGTTAGTAAAAATTACTTTCATGCTAGTTACGAGGTTTGAACCAGCACCTTATGGAAACCGTCCCAGCGCTCTGGTAACTGCGCTATAATATATATATATATATATATATATATATATATATATATATATATATATATATATATATATATATATATATATATATATATATATATATATATATATATATATATATATATATATATATATATATATATATATATATATATATACATATATATATTTATAGCTATGTCGTTCTATATGTTGATTTCAAGTAGAAGAGTTTAGGCATGTACTTCTAGATTCTATGTTAAATAGGCTACATAACGATGAGACAATACCAATATAGCTGTAAAAATCAGGCTTTTACGATTGATGTGACGATTGTGTTTGGTGACTACTCCACAATCCACACACGTACTAGTTCAGTAAGTTAAACCTTACGTCAGGATAGCGACTGTCCTCCAGGACAGCTGTTGCTGTGCTGCTGACGAAGATAACTAAGTACTATCTTCTTAGCTTGTTCATGTCGGAGACCACTGTCTACTCGGTCGAGAAGATTTAAATCCTTGGACTGGTGACCAACTTACCTTCAAACTGCACGTGAATGCGCAATGTCAATTTATTAACAGCTGGAACGCGCAGTGAGGGTTACGAGGGCTTGATAAGGAACTTGAAATGAAGAATAATTATATTAAACACCTGTATCAGATATGCTCTATACAGACAGCTATCGATTTTGAGTTGCGGAGACCATAATTTTACTATTGATGGCCCTCAGATCTTCACCCACGGCACCAAGATCGAGAGAAAAGTGGGGGCCGCGATATGATCTGTATGGAAGGGAGGGAAGGAAACTTTACGCCTTATTTAGGGTGGACCCAATATACCACTATTAGGTGGTACTATCTAGTGGTGGTACTACCTAGTGGTGGTACTAACTAGTGGTGGTACTATCTAGTGGTGGTACTACCTAGTGGTGGTACTAACTAGGTGTTTACCACTATTGAACATGACTATGACTATTAAATTGCCAACATTTCGAGCGAATCAAGATCTTCACTGGAAGACTCTAGAAGAATCCGAGTCCATGCCTCGCTATAGTTATAACAAAGAAGGATTAACAGACGGGAGGAATATTAGGATGGCACCCAGCCAAAAGGCTGAGAACACATGTGGGTTGTGCAAGGAAGTCATGTGAATAAAAAAAACCTTTATATAAATTCCAGAATGTGTAACGTCACTTTTATACGGTTTATTTTTCCTGCTTAATACTATTTACCGTGTAAAAAGTCGTCTTAAGCGTGTGTTACTGTATTATCATATTAGACTGTTATAGGTATTTATTATAAGACCAAGACGCGCTTCGGTAGAACATATATGTAAAATAGAAATCTTTTGAATTTGTATCCAGTTTTTGTTTTAATTTATATTGTCTGATAACGATAGGACAAAGCACGGCGTTTAGTTTCGAAACATGTAGTGTCTTGCATTCGGATGACAGAGTGTCCTGACACTTGATTTTCTCTACCAACCCTGAAACTGAACAAATCTAAGTGACTAAAGAGCGGGACGTGCTTTTTTTCTTTTTCAGCTATGTATATTGAGAAACTTATCGATCGATATGATTTAATTGTATTTTAAAGTGTTAAAGTATATATATATATATATATATATATATATATATATATATATATATATATATATATATATATATATATATATATATATATATATATATATATATATATATATATATATATATATATATATATAAATTAATGTTATAATTTACAGGATTCGCTCCGTTGACTGCCAAAAACTCATTCCAATATCGCGCACAGAATGTTCCAGAACTGATGAACCAGGTTCGATTTATTTCAATATTGAATAAAGTTTAAGAGATAATAAGAAAATAGAGATACAAGCGTCTGTAATTGCGACAGTTGTGGGTTTGAATCCCACTAAGATAAATTTCTAGGAGAAATTTGTCACACAAATATTTTTTTTACGTTTTCTAAAAATATTTTTCTAAATTCCAGATGTTCAACCCTGGAAACATGATGACGGCGTGCGACCCCCGCCACGGCCGCTACCTCACTGTGGCCACCATGTTCAGAGGACACATGTCCATGAGAGAGGTGGACGATCAGATACTGGCTATACAGAACAAGAATTCTAGGTAAGTAGGGTTTATAAGATACCCTAAGAAACCCTTAGACATCTAAGGGTTAAGGATACGCAACCTATATAGAATCGATTTGCTGTCCGAAAAATTTGAAAATTAAGAAAGTTGAAAATTAAGTTTAACTAGTTCAACCTTTCTCTTTCCTATAAAACATCATCATTTCCTCTTAAGTGGGATTAAAACCCACCACCATAGTATATATAATCAGAATATCCCAATATACCACTATATCAATTTGGGGTCAAACTGTACGCAGTAATTTGCGAAGTAACAGCGACATCTCTCTAATTTATTAAAAAATTTCGGCCTGTCTAGACCTAGAGGGGTCACTAAAGGTAGGAGGTGGGACAGTGGAAGTCCTTTACCTACACTTGTGACGCAA
Source organism: Dione juno (assembly GCA_037127375.1). Lineage (NCBI taxonomy): Eukaryota > Metazoa > Arthropoda > Insecta > Lepidoptera > Nymphalidae > Dione > Dione juno. The sequence goes on along the minus strand of JAXRJS010000107.1, from coordinate 686,302 downwards.
GTACCAACCACTGCACTGGGCTCTCTCCACAGCGCGATGAATCCAAGGATTGCTAAATAGTTTCTTCTCTCTCTCTTCAGTTACTTCGTGGAATGGATCCCGAACAACCTGAAGGTGGCTGTTTGCGACGTCCCTCCCAGAGGACTCAAAATGTCCGCCACATTTATCGGCAATACGACAGCAATACAAGAGATATTCAAGAGGATATCTGAACAGTTTACCGCTATGTTTAGGAGACGGGTGAGTTTTATAATTAATATATATTGTCATTTTTTTAGCTTCAAGCTTTATCCCTAGTGATATAGCCAGAAGCCTGAGAGAATAGAGCTATAGACAGTAGTCAGAGAGGACGGAGCACCAAACGCTGCGGTCCCTCATTACCACTTTCGCCTCGTCCACTGTCATTAACCTCTTCATACATATCCTCCTCATGTATATGTGACCTTCCTCCAGTATCTTCGACACTGTTTTCGAAGGTCAATAGAGATCTCCCCCTAACTCTCTACTCTTACCACAAATATTCGCTTTTTTTTATAAATCACATAATATCTATATTAATATCATAAGCCTGAAGAGGTTCCAATTGAATAACAAATATTGTGTTAGATAGTCCACTTATCGAGAAAGGCTATAGGCTACATCACACCATATTGTAACCCGCTGTACTCGCGGCCACTGTTATCTCGGTTACTAAGAGCTATTATTTAGATTCATTCAGCCAACCCTGCTATGTCCGGGATGAATGAAAATATTTTTTAGATAGCACACCTATCCTATCACAAGCATTCAGGCTAGAGGCACTATCAGGGCTATGTCTGTATGTCTAAATGTTTTTTTTTTATTTTTTACTTGCAACGGACTATATTTCTAGTATGCACTAGTTAATGACCGCAACTATGACTGTATAGACTATAGACCCTTAAAACTCACCAACAGATACTTAAAGAAAAACGTAAGTAAGTTGTAAAAAGCATTGGCTTAGTGGTCAGAGCGCTTGGACTTCGGTTCGGTTTCCGTGAGGCCCGGGTTCAAATCCCGCTACGTTCCAATTTTATATGTTTTCTTTAAATATTTTTTTTTATCCTTAGTGTGGACACTTTAAAATTCAATAAATTATCCACATCAGATGTTCTAGACCTTTGATTTTTGATGTCATCATGATCATCCTGCCTAGCAACTGTTGCTAAGGAGTTGTTTCTTTATTATAGATTAGCTCGTTGGTGATGATGGCTCCACATCAGGTGGTCCAGTCTTCGAAGTCCATTTTAGAACATGGCGCCATTGTTGAGCATACAAGAACTAAGGGCTCTTTTGCAAAGTAAAACACTGTAGTGTCGTCTTTCCACTGACGTCACAGTGTGTTCCAGCCCTTAAATATTTTACAAAAATCTTAAGTTTTACTTTTATTACACGTATTTGGCTTGATTCCAGGCTTTCCTCCACTGGTACACTGGCGAGGGTATGGACGAGATGGAGTTCACTGAAGCTGCCAGCAACATGAGTGACCTCATATCTGAATACCAGCAATATCAGGTAAATAGTGAATAAACTCTCTTCTTTATAATGAATGATTTTCATTTTCTCGCTCTGGTAACAAGACTGGAGAGCTGGACTTGGAGAGCTGGAAACGGAGTGTTTCAACACTAGGTTCCCTCTGTCTACCCTGCTGTATGCGGGACGGGCGGGTATATATATATATATATATATATATATATATATATATATATATATATATATATATATATATATATATATATATATATATATATATATATATATATATATATATATATATATCTACAGAAAATCTACAGAACCAATTTTAATAAAACTTGGACTGTTCTATAAGCTGGAATATACATGATTAAAATAAAAAGAAAACACGATATAACTTTAAGTTTAACTTAACTTTAAGTCTTATTAAATTCTAAATCAGAAACGGTCACCCATCCATCTGCCATACCTACTAATATCCCCTCCCCCTTACCAGGACGCTCACGTCGAAGATGAAGAAATTGATTTCGACGAGGAAGAACCTGAACAATATGAGGATGAAAAAGCTGTAATAACATCTGCGCAAATATAATATTTTGTATTAAACATTATTTTGATATAATATTGTTGTTTTTTTTTTATTTATTCTGCTTCACGCTGTATCCCGCGTTTAGCGGGATATGAGGGAAACCAGTGTTAAGACATTCTGTTACCCGCATGTTATTTTTTATGTTTATAATTACAATAGAACCTTATTTACCGAATTAATTAGTATCCAATTAAGTCAGTTATTGATTTTATTATATTCCTATAGAAAAAAAGGTTGACATAAGCTAGTGCAGTTGATCCGTTCTTTTGTCGTTTATTTCAAATATATTCAATATTTATATGCCTATTTTTATATAGGCATATAAAAGTATATATAAATATTACATTATGTGTCAAGCTGCAACCGACGTACCGAGACGTATTAAGCGAGATAACGTATTAAGCGGGTTCAATTGTAAATGTATGTAAATTTTGAAGCTGTAGGACGACTGACATAGCAACGCACAAACCTAGAACCTAGATATATATATATATATATATATATATATATATATATATATATATATATATATATATATATATATATATATATATATATATATATATATATATATATATATATATATATATATATATATATATATATATATATATATATATATATATATATATATATATATATATATATAACAGACAGACATATACAAACAGACAGACAAAATAAAAACAATTTTCTTTTTCATTACCATTATTTATTACAATAAATATTAATCATTTATTTACATATTATATTTCAAAACTCAGATCTTACGTCATAATAAAATAAAATGGTCACCCATCCATTCATAGCTTCACTTTCAGTCGCTTAACCAGAGTACAAAATTTGGAACACTTTTTAATACTGACACGATAAGAAAAGGCCGTCTGACTGTTAACGCGACGGGTGTGGGTTCGATATAAGTTTGAAGCGCGGCGTTGAGTTACGCCATACAAAAAGCAATATCTCGAGGCGGAAAGCGGGAAACGGAGTGTTTAAACACTAAGTTCCCTCTGTATATCTCGCTATATGCGGGATACAGCGTGAAGCTATTATATAATATCGAAATCCTGATCTGTATATACTCGTACTTATATACGCGGTACATAAAACCTAAAACTAACTAAAACGTTAATTTCATTAGAAAATACTAAAGTAGAATGCGGTCACCCATCTATAGAGAGTCACAACCGTTGTCGCTTAACTTACTAAATAAATATTACATAGACAATTTGAAAAAAGTCCAATTTCAATGTGCACACCCATCAAAAACACACTAAAGTTAAAACAAGCCTCAATATTTAAAAAAAAAAGTCACCCAAAACATTTCCAGAAGTACAATTGCTTATTGTTATATATATATATATATATATATTATATATAATATATATATATATATATATATATATATTATATATATATATATATATATATATATATATAACAATATATATATATATATATATATATATATATATATATATATATCCATATATATAGATACGTTTATCCCATGCTCTCATCCACCAGACCTCACCGGAAGTACCACTCGACAATTTCAACCTCGAAAATTAGGCAGAATGCGAGATATAGTGTCCTAACACTAGGCTCCCTCTGTCTATCCTGCTATATGCGGGATAGAGCGTGAAAACATCACATTCAGCATATCTCAATACTTATATAATTTCAAGGGTAATTTATTAACAAATCTATAATTTCAAAATTTCATGATTCTACATCAACAGAAGATACAAGTTATAACAGTTGACAAACTTAAATTTGCGGTCGTATCCACTCATTTTGTATGAAATGAACTACAGATGTAAGTTTGTAATGGCTTCTTCTGGGGTACAGCAAAAAATTCCATATTTTCGGATCACCTCCTGCCAAATTTCATAAATGCGCGTCGATTTCATACAAGATGTGGTAAAAATAGGGCATAAACGCTCCTGTCCTTCGATTCCGTTGACCGAGTTCCGTTAGAAGTTTGAATTTTTTGTTCCAAAAGACTGTAGACCTAAATATATATATATTAATTTAAGCTTGGCATCTCCACGAGTTTTTGAGAAAATTGTCTTGACAAACAAACACAGACAAAAAACTGTTAATATATAAAATAAAAAAGTAAGTTCAAGTCCCATCGTTTCTGAAATCTGGTTATCATCCATAAACTCCTTAAACATCCTTAATAGGAGAGTTAAAACTAACCGGATAGAGGAGAACGGAGAGTCTTGGCTCTAGATTCCCTCTGTATATAGCGTTAAGCTCTGAGCTGACAGTACGTGGGCTTGAGTTCATGTTGAGGCCAAATGGGTGCCATGTTGACTTCGCCGCTTACTTCTTCCATTGGCTCCTGTAGGTAAATATTAAATTAAATATACTAGAAAAATAACGGTCAAGTGCGAGTTGGACTCGCATATCGAGAGTTCCGTAACAATTGCATAATTGGTCAACGGGAAACACAAGTTATAAAAGTTGACAAATTTAAATTTGCGGTCGTATGAATACATTTTGTGTGAAATTAATTACAGATATAAGTTTGTCCGAATTTTTCTTTTATTTAATACCTCAGTGTGATTTTGAGAAAATAGTATATAATAGACAGACAAACAAATGTACAACAAAGTGAAGAATCTTATATCTTAGCTCTTATTAGTTGGATTTTTTTAATTAAGGTTTTTTCCCGCAAATAGCTGGGTAGGCAGAGGGACCCTAGTGTTAAGACACCCAAACAGAACGAGGAATTAATAACTCAATCCCCTCTCATGGGAATCGAACCCACAACAGTCGCGTTTACAGTCAGACGCTGTACCTCTGCTCCACGACGGTAATTCTTAAAATTCAACATTTAATAAACTTATGATTTAGGTAAAAATTGTCTTGACTGACAATTTTTTATAACGAAATATGGAAGTAAGTAAGTAAGTGTACGTGAGTGCGCTCACCGTCCTGGCGGTGCTGTCCCGTCGCTTCGCCCGAGCTCGCTTCGGCCAGGGCTTCTTGAGGTGCACGTACGTGACGTGAGCGCGCTTTTCGCTCGCGTGCTTGAAGCACTTCCCGCACATCTCGCACTTGAACGGCTTGAGGCCCGTGTGGATCTGGGGGGAGATTGAGGGGAGGGGGAGTTCAAGGATTTACATTGAAAACATTCAGGACAAAAAGGTGACAGCTAGTATATATCAAAATATGTATCATAAAAATGGTAATGGCAGAGTCTATAACTGAAATCACCCATTATTTAGTTGCCAATCTAATATTCGCCACAAAGCAGTGTGGGTGTTTTCCATTTTTGCCCAATTCCTAGGTCCTCCTAGGTCCGGATAGGACCTGACCTGATGCAGTGTAGTGTGTGTGTGTGTGTGTGTGTACTCACGAACATGTGCCGCTGGCGGTTGCTGTGCGTGGAGAAGGTCTTGGCGCAGAGGTGGCAGGCGTAGAGGCGGCGCGCGGCGTGCACGCGGCGGTGCGCCACGAGGCGCTGGCGCATGCGGAAGGCCTTGCCGCACGCCTCGCACGCGAAGGGGCGCTCGCCCGTGTGCGTCCAGCGGTGGTCCTTCAGCAGCGCGTAGCTCTGGCGGCCGAGGCGGGTTGGTGTCAGTCAGTCGGCTTGTGACTTTTTATGTTAATGGATATAATTTGTAACTCCACGTTATATCCCGCATGCACAATATTGACGATGGTGGACTTCTAGGTTTATGATGAATGAAATGTAGTAAAATAGTACCGCTTCACAAAAACCATAGGCATAAAAAATTTGACCCAGAAAACTATAGACCGATCTCCGTATTGCCATCGCTAAGTAAAATAATATTGAACCGGCTTCACCAATGGCCAATCCACTACAGATGCAGAAGGTCTTTTGTGTGTTTCTGTGCTTTTAAGCACATTTACGACGCATGGAAGAAGTCGCAGATTGATATTAGAGTATTTTGCGATTTATCCAAAGCTTTTAACCGTGTAGATCATGAAATTTTTTTATAAAAACTACGGCATTATGATGTCCAGGATGCCACCCTTGATGTTATTCCCTCATATGCGAACCAGAAAGTCCAGAAGATTAATATAAGTAATGTAAAATCATCTGAATCTTTCCTAAAGATGGGTGTCCCACAAGGATCTATCCTTGGTCCACTAATGTTTTTGTTCTGTATTAACGATCTATCATTTTAAACGAATAACTTATTAGATATTGTAATGTTCGCAAATGACATACCTTAGACATTTCAAATTTAACAGAAACCAAATAAACTATGAAAAAAAATTAACTGAACGTACTAAATTCGCATTACCTAATGCTAAGAAATATATTTTAATATTTCCATTAAAGATGACATATCTGACTCTTAACAGTATTCTTACAACTATAGGTCCCAAACTAGCAAGCCGCGTTATCAATAAAAAAGAGTTAGATAAAGACAGTTGATTACTACTGTCGACAGTTATTGACAGTTATTGACAGTTGTTGACAGTTGTTGACAGTTGTTGACAGTTGATTGATAAAACCCAACTCGTTAATTTTAGCAATTTCCATATTATTTATCGTATGTGATTCTAATATTAATTCCATTCCGAGCTGGTGGTAACCGACATATTCATTGACGTCACAAATGCTAAAAAAAAAATTAAATTGAATTTGAACAAAGTAAAAGATTCCGCTGACGTCTCTTCCATGCCTTATTGACGCCATTACCTGAAACATCCTCCCGCAGACTTCGCACATGCACGGTGACTTCATCGAGGGGTACTTGGTTCGATTCTTGTCGGGATGCATCCGTCTAAAGTGGCCGTGGTAAGCTCTAGAATCTTCTAATTGGAGGCCGCACTGCAACGAAGTGAAAGTTCTAAAAAAACTGATTAACCTACATCTACATTTCTTCCAGTTTCACGCTGTATCCCGCATATAGCAGGCTATACAGAAGGTACCTAGTGTTAAGACCATTCCTACGCCAATTGTCAAGACATTGCGTGTTGAATGGCGGAGGTAAACGCCGCGCTTTATCTTGTCACCAGAGTGAGTACAATTTATTCTTCTTCATAGAAATCGAACTAAACAAGACAAAGCGCGGCGTTAAGTTCCGCCACTCGACACGTAATGTCTCGAAAGGCGGAGAGAGCAGAACAAAGACCACAATAAAACTACCCACCCTGCTATACGCGGGATACAGCGTGAAGCAAACAAATGAATTAACACTCACCTGTTCACACGGTATAGGACCCTCCGCCTTCCTCACTTGGCTGGGCAGCCTCCTCTTGTCGCCATCGTCTAAGCTCTCCGTTTTACTCTCCTCTTCCTTCTCCTTCGTTCTTCTACCTCTTCTTGTTTTGTTTGGATCTTTTGAATCACTGATGATATGGAAAAGGTAACAGTAGTTAAATATAGCCCATAGGCTATAGTATAGTCGTGAGATAGTCCATTTATGAAGGAAGGCCATAGCCTTCCTTCATAAATGGACTATCTCACTCAAAAATGCTTTTTTAATTTGAGCCAAAGTTTCTGACATTGGAACGTATCAGCTTTATAATAATATACATCACATTACATATAAACACATTATATTATTCATTAATCTATATTCTAATGACTGGATGAATGTTCAATGTATGAACCAATAAATGAATGAATGAGTGAATGAATGAATGAATGAATGAATGCATGAAAGAATGAATGAATTAATGGATGCCTGAATGTTGAATGAATAAATGAATGAATGCATAAATGGTGAATATATGAATTGATGAATGAATGAATGAATTAATGAATGAATGAATGTATGAATGCATGAATATTGAATGTATGAATGAATGAATGCATAAATGGTGAATGTATGAATGCATGAAAGAATGAATGAATGAATGCATGAATGTTGAATGTATAAATGAATGAATGAATGCATGCATGAATGTTGAATGTATGAATGAATGCATAAATGGTGAATGTATGAATGCATGAATGAACGAATGGCCAAAATACTCACGAGTCGCAGCTATTATGCCTGGCAGAGACGTGCAAGTGTCGTCTGTACGCGTCCTGCGACACGAACCGTACATTGCACAGCTCACACAGCGGCCCGTCTTCTGGTATCTGATGAAGGAGTAAGGACATTAAGCAATGTAGATAGACAGAGAGAACCTACAGTTCAAACACTCTGTCCTATAAATCGAGTGTTGAGGTGGCGCAGATAAGAAATATTCCATTCCCGACTGTGTCAGACACCAATCATAAACAGTAGCACTAAAAACAAAGCACTTGTTATCACCAAAAGTAGTCTACAGAATAACCAACCCCCCCCCCCCCCCCCCCAGCCTACCCCACCACAAGCGGGATACAGCGTGACGCGTGTTAATAACTCACCGATCCGTCGTCCAGCCTGTGTTTCAGCTTCTTGTGCAGCTCAATGCCCTTTTCGCTCACGAAGCTGTATCCACACAGCGAGCAGACGAAGTCCGACGGATGCTTGATACGTATGTGACCCATGTATGTGGTGAATTTACTGGAATTTATGTTTTTTTTTTATATTTAAATATATAAATCAAATTTTAAGAACAATCGGTATGTTATTTTTGTGGTGGATAGTCTGATGTAGTCTTGTAGGCTATGTTAGGCTAAAACAGTGTTATTGTAAAGGTTGCGGGTTTGAGGAGGACCCCTCCTCGTTCAGGAGGACAAATTATATTAATATACTCTCTAAGAAAAATGGCGGCATATTATTTGCCCAATTTAA
>JAXRJS010000107.1:530000-665000 GCA_037127375.1 Dione juno | reverse complement strand
AGCATTGAGGCCACTATGAAGCTCTTCGAGAGTTTGATCAAACTCAGGCTTTGCGAGAGTACTCAGGTTATCGTCCCTAAGTAATATGGATTTTGGTCAGGATCAGGCACTCCGCCATCTTCGGTCCCGGAGTTTTGGTGGAGGCATATAGGGAAAAAGGATGGGCTGGCAAGTGACCTTTTTAGCCATTTGACTCCGAGCCTCGTTAGTATATATATTAAGGCTTATCAGAGAACTATTGATCTAAACGTATCGAAGACGAAGTACATGTCTTTCGAGGAGCTCGGACTATACCATAGCATTACCATATAGATCCTGAACCAGCTGCTAATTTGGAGAAGTCCAAGTACCTTGGATCATGAACATGTTATGCGTGAGTCTGTCTAAGCAGGTAAATTTTAATATTATAAACTGATAAAGTGTAAACAGATGTTAGATTGGTCTGGTTTAAATACTAAAATTATATAATTTATATAATATTATAAATAATTTTGTTCAAAATCAATTTGTTATCATTTTCTTCCTTTACTAACGTTTGTTTAATCTGTGGATCGATTCCCATGAGTGTAGAATGAATTATTTTGATGACATTTTTTAAAGTGTTAATCCACACTAAGTATAGAAACAATACTTAAACAAAACATATAAAAGAAAAAAATATATGCTTTATTTGAGAATGAAATATTTTAATTTTTGTCGCTCTGGCAAAGCGCGGCGTTGAGTTACGCCACTCAACACGCAACAGTTCCTATAGGCCTAAATTGGGATGTGTTTCAACACTAGGTTCCCTCTGCCTACCCTGCTATATGCGGTATATAAGGTGAAGGTAAAAAAAAAAAAAAAAACCAAATTAGGTGTGAATTTTAATATCTATTCAAACTTTAAAAACACTTACTCTGTCCCAACAATATCCACATTTTGTTTATCAATTTCTTCTCTTCTACGTTTCCTTTGCATATTATTTAAATCACTCTCAATATACATTGAATCTGAATCAGCTGATTCAGTAGAACTATCCGTATCATTACGCTTTGATGCATCATTAAATCTTGATTCATCATTGTTGATTCTCAAAGGATCCTCGTCTATAACAATACTGTCGTCACAACTATTTTCTATTTTAACAATATCAATATTGTTATTTAATACTTCTGTATTAATAGATGTGTCATTTGCAGCTCGATTCTCTTCGACTAATTTGCTACATGCAAAAGACTCGTCAAACTGAAAATTAAAGACATGTTCCATACACTTTAAAATATATATATATATATATATATATATATATATATATATATATATATATATATATATATATATATATATATATATATATATGCCTGTTTTTCTGTGCAATTGTTTTAATTAATTTACGTAGCTTGATGAGAAAGTATTAGTCGTGGAATTACAACTTTTATCACATAAATTGATTACTTATTGAAATAGTATAATAGTAACAGTAGGTCCAACTTTATACTACAACCATATAATATATATATATATATATATATATATATATATATATATATATATATATATATATATATATATATATATATATATATATATAGCAGGCATATAGCAGGTTAGACAGAGGGAACCCAGTCGTGAGACACTTTTGAGAGGAACTCATCGCCGCGCTATGTCTTGGTTACCAGAGCGACAAATGAAAGAATTTATTCTCCTGGAGTGCAAATGTGTTGACTTTTATATAAAAAAAAAAGATGTGCACAGAAAATATATACGTGTCATTTAATAAAAAACCAGCAAGTAACAAAATAAAATTAACGAGAACAAATATATTAATAAGCAATACTTTGCAAATAAGTACCTTTTGTATACTCCAATCTTCGTAAGAATCCAGTTCGTGTTCATCAGTGCATTCGACATTCGCTTCTAAATCAATATTTCCTATATCCTTAGCGTTTAATTCATCATTAGGATTTGATTCATCAATAATATTTGATTCATCATTGTCATTTGATTCATTATTAGCATTTGATTCATCATTATCATTTAATTCATCAATTTCATCATTCAAATTCTCCATTTTAACAGTTACATTGTTTATAAAATTATCACTGTTTAATTTCTCTCTCGTTACAGAATCTTCTAAAGCATAGTTTCTTTTCATTGCTTCTAAATCTTCTATAGTTATCTAAAAATATATAATAAGTGAAATAGTAACTAGGTACCCTACCACTAGGTAACCTACCACTTCATTCGCGTTATGTATATATATGTATATATATATATCTATATATATATATATATATATATATAATATATATATATATATTATATATATATATATTAATATATATATATATATATATATATTATATATATATATATATATATATATATATATATATATATATATATATATATATATATATATATATATATAAGTATTAAACTTACAAATTCATTAACACTAAGCCTTGTTATTAAGAACTCTCTGCTCTTCAATACTCTCTGTCTGAAGTGATTAGCTGATATCAAAGTCTCCATACATTCTCCGCATACATTTTGAGGTAAATTATCTTCTATTTTTAGCTAAAAGTAAAAAAAATTAATAAATTATTTTTAATAAAAAAACCTTTTTAATTTTTTTAGCATCACGCTGTATAACTCATATAGCAGAGAAGGCAAACGGAATATATGTAATTGTTCAATTTCCCCAGCTCTAACAAAATATAGTGCAGCGTTAAGTGACGCACTAAGTGTCTTCTTCTCTATACTCTAAACGGGTGATATATAAAGCCAGAGTTTCTCAACCTTCTTCATCTTCTTCTTCTCCAATATTGTCCCAGGGATATCCAACAACTTGCCTGGGTGAATGAGTGCCGTAAAAGTGGCAAGGGCATTAGAACGTATAAGTTTGGGAAGTCCTGTGTTCAATTAAAAATTATATCGGTCAAGTGCGAGTTGCACTCACGCACTGGGGGTTCCGAATCCATTTCAAATTGTAGATCACCGGGTACTAGACCTTATAAAAGTTGACAAACATAAATTTGCAGTCGTATGCATACGTTTTGTATGAAATGAACTACAGATTTATGTTTGTAATTTCCAATTTCCTGTATTTATACTGCAAGTTATCACTTGCTCCTGTAAATTGTGATTACGCAGCAATTTTGGTGCAATTAAATGCAATGCGGGAAATATAGTCTTGACAGACCAACAGACAGAAAATAAAGTGATCCTACAAGGGTTCTGTTTTTTCCTTTTGAGTTACGGAACCCTAAAAGACATGAAAAAATGCCATTTCATATTTATAGCGAAATATACTTACACGAGTCCCAGTGAATTGTTCGTAAATGTTCATATACAACTCCTCCATTACATTATGCATTTTGCCGCCAATATTTAAACATATTAGGCAAAGCTGAAATAGATATAAAATATTTTGCTAGTAAGACAGAGAGAACCTAGTGTTAGGACACTCCGTTGTTGACACGACATTGTGTGGTGTTGTCTCCCAGGATGAAGAAACGAAAACAATTAATTTCCCGCTAACGGGAATCGAGTCCGCAACTGACGCGTTTCTAAGAGGCCATTGCGTACACCATTGCGCCGCAATGGCCTCTTAGAATCCGTCACAGAAGATATGACCTGGTAAATACTCTAATAGCAAGGGGAAAATATATATATATATATATATATATATATATATATATATATATATATATATATATATATATATATATATATATATATATATATATATTTTCTAAAATAAAAGTAAAGCCTAAGTTACTCCTTATAACGTCAGCTAGCAGCAAGCGCAGCAGCGCAGTGAAAATCCCGTCATAATCGGTTTAGCCGTTTTAGAGATTAGCCGTAACAAATAAACAGGCAGACAGACATTGTGAAAATGCTATTTTGGTATATGTACCATATATATATATTGATATGCATGTAGTAAAAAGTGGTTATTTTAATATTATACACAGATACTCTAATTTCATTTATTAGTATAGATTATTTTCTTGATAAAGTATTAAAGAAAATGGTTTCGACAGACAGACAGACGGACAACAAAATGATCCTACAGAAAATAACGTAATTTTCTAACTTAAACCAAAAATTCTGCCTTTCTCCGATGATAAAGAATAATTACTCACTCTTTCATTTTCAATGTTATCTACTTTCTCTTTCTCCATTTTTATATTATCTGTGGTTTCTTCGCATACTACATCTTGGATCTCTATTTTGAAGTTATCTGTGGAATCCTCACAGAATATATTAGGAATCTCTGATTCTGTACAATCCGTAGAGTCGTCGCATAATCTTTTTGAACAAGTACTGTAAAAAAAATTTAAACATACAATATATAATAAAAAAATATCAGTCAAGTGCGAGTCATAATCGAGCGCCTAGGGTTCCGCACCAACTTCGTAACTGCAATTCAACAGAAGGTGTTTATAATTATAAAAGTTGACAAACATAAATTTGCGGTCGATTGCACACATTTTGTATGAAATTAACTACACATAAGTTTGTAATTATTTTTTTTATATACTTATAATATTTCAATTCACGTTGAAGAGACTATAGATCTGCATATGAGATATTAATCATATGAAAAATCGGCTTAAAAGCTCTACACGATCTTCAGAAAAATAATTTTAACAGACAGGCATACAGACAAATAAGGGCTCCATTTGTTACCCTTAGAAGGTAAATAATGTCTCACATACTACATGCTGAGGTACGGAACTCAACGCCGCGCTTAGTCTTGCCCAGACCAGGTATGACATTGTTTGTGACATATATTTATAGCTGCTCCTGTTACTTACCTAACATTGTCTTCTAGCGAGTGTTCTTCAATTCGTTCATAATTGGCTATTGGATCAGAAATCACTCTTTTTCTTGTAAGCTTTTGCCCAAGCACTGGTGAAACTGTAAAAAAAATAATTAAAAATACATTTTTCCATAGAGCTCAGTCCACAACTAAATGATTCTAATATGGCCATAATGGACTGACAATAGTGTCAAGTCTAGGATCCTTACGCTGCTATACTTTATTCCGCAAAAGCAAACATAAATTAATGTCAAGACATTTCATTCATCATTTTCCATAGAAATTCGATATATTACAGTTGGAATGGCGGAATCAAGAGTCGTACTTCATCTCACCAGAGCAGGTAAAGATAAAAATTTATTCTGCCAAATTAGGACCGATGCTATAATATTGAAACCGAATTGTGCGTAATCGATGCATTAACCTAATATTCAGAAAATTAAGAAATAGAAGAAATCTACGGAAGAAATCCACTTAGGGAACGACTAAGCTTGTATTTTAGCACGTTCTCATTAGCCTGACCTCTATACCTATACACCTATATAACCTTCTATGTAAGATAACCTTGCACTTTTGACCCAATTTTTGATCTAATTTGTTTTAAAATGGAAACTCGTGTTTGAAATTCAAGGACAAATCTATATTTCCACAAATTTACACACCACACTATATAACGAAAACTTAATCAGTCTCCAGGAAGACTATAAGCTTTTTTTACGTTGCTTTATATACACAGGCATAATGTTTTGTAAATGTTTGAGGACTTGATATTCTGTCAAACAGCCTTTTCCAGTCGAACCGGTAGTTCCTGAGATTAAGCCGTTCAAATAAACAAACTCTACCGTATAGATGACCTCGTTGTATCGAAGTCAGTAGTAGAACAACCAAATCATTACATCAGGTTTAAAAGCTTCATATCTAATCAGGTTTAAAAGCTTCATATCTATTCTGTCTCTTTCTAGGGCAAACACATATATCTCTAGAATGAACCGCGATATTTCTCAAAACCTATCCATAAATTTGGAAAGTAAAGTAAAGGGACCTGTATCCGTAACCGAACCGATTCGGGTAATTTCCGATATATGGGCAGAATAAATAAGACTTTCTTTTTTTTTCTATAATTTGAAAAGGAGTAGGAGTCACCCCCATATAATCTAATTACTCGCCAATAGCCAATGCACTCGCATTACTTGACATTGGTTCTGCAAGAACACTATTACAAGTACCAACATCAAATGATTTCAGCCAACATGGCCGCGGCGCTTCATTTCGTGCACATTCAATTAACAAATGATAAATATCATCAATTTTCTTACATTCTGAGCATAACTCTGTATTAGACAAACTCCGCATGAATTTGAACTAATTTGTTATAATGTGTCCGGAGCGTAGTTTTAACTAAATAACACTATGGTTTTCCTTTTAATTTTACAGTGATTAAACGACGTGTAACGAGGAAGTCATTTACTATTATTTTATACCATATACCATAAGGAATACCATCATCAATACTATGCCCGGCGGCTCTGTCAGCTCCCTCGTTACCCATGATTCCAACGTGTGAGGGTATCCACTGGATATGTACAGACTTATTGTGAGCCTCAATTTCATACTTATTAATATGCTATAGGCTATCGGATATCCTCGAATAGTCGAGGTCAACCGAGCCAAATGTAAGATAAAGATAAAGCGTCAAGTATAGCAATTCATTCAAGGTGCATGCTCGAGACATTTACATCTATTTTAAACTTAAAAGTTATTTTAGCTTGAGGATCAAAAATCGAAATAAGACTTCATATTGAGTTTTTATTCGAATATGCTTAGTCGAGGTACTACACTAGCGTTATTGCGTGTCTCATACATAGCTTTTTTTTTTATAATATAACATCCTTAACATCACTAATATAAGTCTATCTCTGGAATGCGTTGCCAGAGGAACTCAGAAGATCTCAGACAGTAGGAATATTTAAGCGTAAGCTTAAAAAGTTTATGTATGTATGTATGTATGTATGTTTGTATATATATGCAAATTTATATGTATTTCTATATATAAATAAAAAGTAAGTTAAGTTTGGTTAGGACATTTTTGTGCAACGTGCCGTCTCTTTGTATAACTTGTACTGTCTCTAAATTGTCCCCGAACGATGGAATGATCCCTTGTAGTGATAAGGCCGCCATTGCAATTTATATATATATATATATATATATATATATATATATATATATATATATATATATATATATATATATATATATATATATATATATATATATATATATATATATATATATATATATATATATATATATATATATATATATATATATATATCTTCTTCTTCTTCCTGGCATTAGTCCCGGCTTTTGCCAGGGTCTGCCTTCCGACTAAGACCAATCGGTCCATATGAGTGGCGAAGTGGTTTTTTGTGGAGCGATTGCCATCTGACCTCCAAACCCATTACTGGGAGAAACCAAGAAAGGACAGGGAATAAGAGGCAGAAAGACTTGTAATATAGGGGAGGGACACCACTTACATGGATTGGATCGGGTTATGAAAGTGGTGGCTCGAGGTCCCGGGGTCGCGTACCCGTATGCCGGAAACCAAATATCGGACAGATAATTGGCTTAGACACCCTCTCTCTAAATATATATATATATATATATATATATATATATATATATATATATATATATATATATATATATATATATATATATATATATATATATATATATATATATATATATATATGTCATTTTCCTCGCTCTGGCAATAAGGCAAAGCGCGGCGTTGAGTTCCGCCACTCAACACGCAATGTCTCCAAAAGCGATGATGCGGAGGGAACGGAGTGTCTTAACACTAGATCCCTTCTACCTACCCTGCTATGCGCGGGATACAGCTTGAAGGTATTATTATTATTATTATTATTAATAAAAAATTAAATATTTCAAAATGATTGGGATTCGAACTCGCACCTCTCGTTTACCTATTTATTCTTAAAACACTTATTATAATTTATTTATATTGCTTTTAGCCTTAGAGACGCGAGTTCGAGTCAAATTGGACGTACAAAATTTTTGTATATATTTTAAAAAAAAGATTATTATATATTTAAAAAAAAAAAGAACTACCTGAATCTTTCTTGGATCTAGACTTCTTAGATCTTTCTGGTTTTTTGAGAATATTGGGCCTAATTGTCGCCATCTGACAATCAAACTTGGTGGGGACACAGCCAGGCTTCATCCTGACCTGTCTCACGGACCCCATTACATGGTACATCATGTAATTCTCCATGTCGTTGGGCAACTGGAACAAGAGAGCAAGATCTCTCTTTAAAGACTTCTTGCGAGGATGTTTTCCTTTTATTTGGTGACTAAATACTTTATTTTACTTCACAGTTGCCAGAGAGCATCTAGTGTTAAGACACTTCTCTAGAAAAGTTATAGCCCCAGCTTAATTAGATTTTATTTAATTAAAAATACATATAAGTATATACAATAAGAATGATGTAGTGGGTTCAATGCCGCACGTTTATAATAGCGCCCAGTTCAAGTTCAGTTTAACCACTAAGCTCAAGGACGTATAATTTTTTTATACATTTGCTAAAACATATTCCTTTACTTAATATACGGAATAACATAAAAAAGAACTTGTAAAATATGTAAATAAGCAGCAGCTTCAGGCTGTATCTGGCATATGTGGAGGAATATATTATTAAAACACTCTCGGTTCTCATTTCCCGCCTAATGTTCGAGTGGCGGAACCCAACGCCGCGCAATATCTACCAGAGCGGGAAATAATATTATAACTGTAAGTGTAAGAAAAGCTTCACAATGTAAAATAATAACAATAATAAACCAGACGCACGGGGTATATATATATATATATATATATATATATATGTGTCTAGGGGTATAGAATTGTCAGGACGCCCTTTGATTTTTAAAAAGAGAATGTTTAATAACTAAAATTTTTATTTATAACAATTAGATTAAGTATTTTAATATGTGTATAGAAATTGTAATGGAAGCCATTTACTATGTGGTTGAGCTTTTCGACGAACCTGATCCGCCATAATCTTGTTCTCATATGATTTTTTAACAGCTTTGTGGCTTTTCTTCTCTCTAGAACAAATATCTTCTTGTGTCTGCGTTTCTGTAATAATAATAATCCAATCTTTTGTATAATTAAGATTATTTATTAATAAAAAATTAAAAAAAAAATAGAACAATCCAAAAATGAATAAAGTTGCCATACACACATAGACATATATAATAAAAAAAATTAAAACATTAAAAGTGAGTTAGTAAGTGAGTAACAAAAATTACCAAAGAAAACTATCCAATACTAATTTAACAGATAATAATTACAAATTATTATATTAATTATATATAAATATAAAATCACCTTCAACGGAGGATGATGATACCTTGGTCTTGCCTTCTATGTGAGCTTGCACACTCTCCGATACAGATCTCTTGTTTGTATTCCAATCAAATTTACTAGGCACACAATGGGGTTTCAACCGTATCCTTTTAACCGAGCCCATTATTTTATACTGCATGTAATTTTCCATATCATTTTCCAACTGAAATGTTACATATATAGCTGTCAATACTGTCAAACTTTAAAATTACTACCAAAAGAGGCTAGGAGGGAGGGCTAAGAGGCAGGGAAAAGCTTAAGGAGTCTTTAGACAATTTAGCCAATCTTAAATAAACCTCTAGGAAGTTCAGGTTATGGAGGGATAATCTAGAATAACGTATATACCAAATCATATAACAGAAATAATACAAATAGATATATACTTACATCAAAGTGATCTTCACAGAAGTATAGACGAGTTTTCTCTGACAACACTTCTGGATCTCTTCTGGCAACTTTGAACCAAGCTATTCTCATATTTATTTCATTCGGCACTTGTATCCACAACTTGTCCGGTGTTTTTTTGCTTGTATTTTTACATTGTGGTACGGCACACCAATGATAATAATAATAGCTCATTTTTTTTTAATATAAAAACTAAAACTGCAACACGGCCTGTTATTAATATATTTATTTACAAGACCAGCTGACGTCATGACGACAGAACAACATGGCGTCCGGCCTTTCTGTCAAAATTGCGCGGTATTCGAAAATTATATATTAATGACAAATATCGATTATAAATAAATCGATACCTTAAAAATGATATTTCATCAACTATTTAACTACGATGTTACAAGCATAGATAGAAGAGTGAAAGTAAATATTTGAAGAAGTTTCTTGTACTTTTGTGTAATTATTACTAAAAAAAACATTTTTAAAGTCATCAAATATTAATTAAATATAGTCTATTAAATCTCGTATATT
Source organism: Dione juno (assembly GCA_037127375.1). NCBI lineage: Eukaryota > Metazoa > Arthropoda > Insecta > Lepidoptera > Nymphalidae > Dione > Dione juno. Next base: position 654,837 of record JAXRJS010000107.1, on the reverse strand, counting down.
AAATAAATAGATAGATAGATAGAAATATGTTTTTTTAGAAATATACTTTTTCCATAGTTATAACTAGATATCGAATTATATGCACTATCAAAATGCCAAAATATACACTAAAAAAGCAAAATATGCACAGAATATGCACATTCAAAAAAACATTTATTATTACAATTTACGTTTATTTTTCCATTACATTTATACATTATATATATTTGTATAGTTATACTAATATAGATTATATTTTATTATATTATAACATATAATTGACTTGATTACGATGGCGTCTGTTCTATCAAATTTGTCAACTACTTTTATTTATGGCTTCTAAATTCTCAGAGAGATCAGCGCGTATTTCGTTTATCTGATAAGTGCAATATTTCTTAAGGAATTTCCGGCATACTTCAATATTTAACTGATGGAAACGAATATTGCAACCAATGAATAGGTCACAAAATCTTTGTTGAACTAAATTTTTTGTTTTTTCTTAAAACTGTCATCTGAATTAGAAGACGAATTACGAGGCAGTAGATAATGTGGATTTCAAAAATCACAGGGCCATCTGTCCTAAATTACCTAAAGATTCTAATATAATTATTGTATGATTAACTTTTGTATAAAAATAACTACAGTGAGACAAAAGCAATTGAATTACTTTAAGCGCGTGAGTGAAGCAGCGAGTGGCGTAAGCGCCTCGCACCCACGAAGCTTTTCACCAACGCGTCCGGGAGTCGGGACTCTGGCTTAGATTTAGTTATCTCCCTGAGTTTTTGTGAGGATAATTGTATTTACAATTATATGCATTTGTATATGCAAACATGCAAATGCATATAATCCGATGTCTAGTTATAAGCAATCTGTCCTTTATTAGTAGGCAATAGATGACGTGTCGATCACGTGTTTCTAATGTCACCTCACACCTGGCAATGCTTATATAATTGATTCGATTTTTTATCCATTGAATCGATTTTATAATAAAAACACAAAAAATAATTGTGTTACATTACATTACAAACATTTAGCTGCGCTGTATCCTATGTCAGACCAGGCAGAGGTACAGCGTTGAGTTCCAGCACTTAATAGTGGCTTAGTCTTGCTTTTTCTTTTTACCAGAGCCAAGAAATAAAAATTATTTATTTCCCCAGTGGGAATCAAATTCATAACCGTCGCGTTTATTGCTGCGCCAATATACGAAAATAATTATTTCGTATTTTGAAAACATTAAAGATTTCCAAGGTCCAAGTTTGTATACATTCTTACTTACTTAAATCGACATTTCTATACACTTATTATGATTATTTGTGTTTGTTAACATTCCCTTAATAAAATAAATACATATTAGAATTCACTTAAATTTATTAAATAACTAATCGAGTAATTCCGGCGATTCGAGGTGCGAGTTTTGAAACCAAATCGATTCTCCCAGCTTTCTAGGTTATGCAACTTTCAACATTCATTTTAAGTAAGGTTTTTGTACTGAAAGAAAAACACTTTCATATACTTACATCAAAGTGATCTTCACAACAATGTACGTGACTGGACTCCGTGAGATCCGATCTCTTCATAGCTTTCAACCACTTTTTTCTAATATTATTATCGCGTGGTACAGTAATAAACAGTTTATCCGATGTTTTTCTACTAGAATTGGTACACATAGGCACAGTACAGTATTTTTTTGCCATTTTATTGACACACTTTAAAAAAAATCTATTATATTTAATTTAGAATAAGCGAAATTACGTAGTACACAAGCTGCCGCCTCGTGACGTCATACGGTAGCAAGGCCGCTTAGGTTAAGGCGGTGACTTATCGTATATATCTCAATAAAATTTGAAGATAATAAATTTATATATCGAAAAACCTATTTTCGGTATATATTGATGACAAAAAACATTATTGTATTATTCACTAACATTATTTAAAATTAAATTTTTAGCCAACACTACGTCAACGTCGTTTTTTTTTTGACAGCAGAGTGACAGTTGACACTAACTTTATCTCTAATTAATGTAAACGTAAACAATATGTTGTTGCACAAATAAAATAATACATTTATTTTAATAATAAGAAACTAATTACTAAATAAAATAGATAAATGGCTTTCTCCAGTGAAGTACACTCAAATTTTTAAAAATCAAAGTGAACTGTATACATTATATTGTTTATGCAAATAGCATTACTTTTTTATTTCTTTATCTATACATTATGTAAACGCTGGTTGTGTTTAATATTTTCCCAAATTTTAAAAACCAATTGCTTTTTACTTTATTATTGTATATTAAGAAATAATTTATAATAATAAAATAAAAAAAAGACACATGATCAGTTTTTTTGTTTAAATAATTATTTATATTTTATCTGTGACACAACCTGGCACGATCACATTTGTGACGTCATATGTAAGAAAGCACGAATGGTGGATTTATTTATCGCATAAAGTTTGCGTTTGAGAGAGATTGCTTGTGATTTTCAAGTTATTTAAAACTATTTTCAGATCATTTTTAGAAAATCTTATCAATATATATATATATATATATATATATATATATATATATATATATATATATATATATATATATATATATATATATATATATATATATATATATATATATATATATATATATATATATATATATATATATATATATATATATATATATATATATATATATATATATATATATATATAATGTTCTATCATGGAGTCTAAATTTGTACAGAAATAGAAACTGAACAATAACAGATTATATTTAAAGAAACTAACCTTTCATTTTAATTGTAAAAGATTATTAAAAAGAAATTATAATATAAATTTTAGGTTATGTTGTTGAAAACTCAATTTCATATTAACAATTTTTCAGGACTCAGGACGAGAAATCCTATATAGATACTGCCATTTGACGTAATAATTAAAAGCACTTACGTCAAAGTGATCTTCACACATGTAAATATTCGATAGTAATGACATTAACTTTGGGTCCCGCCGAGCTAATATCAACCACATATTACGTCGGTTGGGTTCCTTCGGCACACTAACGAACAGTTTGTCCGGCGTACTAATAGGCGTGCTTGTACAACTTGGCACTGTACACCATTTGTACGACATCTTATCAATCTAATAAAAAGTGGTGTATGTTGATAGGGGCTGTCAAAATTGTGTTTACTTCCTTCTTACGTCACGCTTGTCAGATTTTGGCGCCTTTTTTGAAACTATGAATTTATTACTTTTTAAATGTTGTCTCTTGCAGCAACTCACTTGGACAAGTCTTGGTCTAAATGCTGGGACTTATCAAAATCTCACAAGGGTAAATATTATGCATTCCTCCAGCCGACTGTACCAAAGCGTCCCTGGTTTTTCTCTCAAAGACTTACTGAACGGAGGGTTATATCTACAATTTGCCGCTTACGCCTTGGACATGCATGTACAACTGTGCATCTGGCTAAGATCAGGGTCAGGGACCACTCATTGTGTGAATGTGACTTGGACGATGGTCCCTTCCCATATCCTTTTCTCCTGCCCTAAATTAAGCCGTCCCTTATATGATGTCCTTCCTCTCAAAGTCCCTCGTCCTCTTAATGTTCAGTGTTTGTTGATGTTTGTGTTTAGTCCTTTGTGTAAATTTTTATGTAAATATATTAAATATAATAATATTGAATTATAAGGTAACACTCGTGTAAAACATTATTTACTACTAATCTTATATGTTGTCTGTACGTATTGTATCTGTAAATTGTTTTATAGGTGAAGGATTAAAAACTGGATCTCTTTTAAACATGCATTCTTCTATAGTGTAATATTATCTCTTTTTTACCGTACACTCTCTTTTGTGTGTTCTCCATTCAACGTGACATTGGCGAAGTGAATCGCTCCACTGACACGCTCGGAACGCCATATATAAAGAGAAGAAGAAGAAGAAGTAGTTTTTAAATGACAGTAGTTTATCAAATCGAGTAGATGTTGCTCCAATTATGTATAGATATTGATTTTTTTTGTAAGGTCATATTTCAGAAGTGGTCCCACATAAATCTTAGAGTCTAACTGTGCCTTGTGCACAATTCACTATCACTAAGAGCTCAAGCTAAATCAGAAATCAGAAATTTTGCACTGTATATGTTCTCGTAAACAAGTATATATTATGTTTTACACAAATGTAAATGATATATTAATATAATCTAAGTCAAATAATTTGTTCAAAATAACCATCACATGATTCTGGGCTTGGATATGGAGCACGACCCTCAGCTCCTCCTTAAACTAAGAACATGGTGAATCTATGGCATGCCTAATAGTTTCCCTTCACTAGTTACAAACGTTGTAGTTAATATTATATATAATTGTATTACTTATATAAAATGTACAGTGAATTTAATTTTAAAAATATAAGCTATACTTTGGGAAGCATAAAACATTTCATATGAACTTATCTAAACCTCTATTGGTATTATAGATTATAAACCTAACGTGTGAGAGCTTCCATTCTCTTTTCTTTACTTTAAATTTTATTAAAATGTTATGTAATAAAAACATTTTGTAATAATTGAAATATATGATAAATGATATAATATAATGATAAATTTATATCATTTCATTTTAATTTAATTTCATTGAGTTTTATTAGTTAACTTACATCAAAATGATCTATACAAAAATATTTTTTTGATCCCAAACACACCAAGTCATTTAAACTACTTAATTACGGCCTTTTCATAGTAATTTAATATTTAAATATTGTCTTTATGATAAAATTATTTAATTTTATAAGATATTTATATTTATATTTATTATTTATTTATATTTTAATAAATCATTACCAAACGAGCAACGCGACGCTAGATGCATCTCAACTGTCAAAGTGAAGTCTGTCAGTTGCATGGAAATGATAATTGCGAAAAAGTAAACAAAAAATGTACTACTACACATATTTATAGTTTTAAATGAAAGTTAATGTAATTATTAATTAAAATCATACTCAATGATGGATATTTTAGTAATAAACTTTATTCTAATAGACCCGTAATAGTTAAAGCTTATGAATACATTACGCGTTTAAGTGTGTACGAAAATGCGGTGTTGTGTACAAAATTGTACAAACGATACACGTAGAACAACTAAAAATAATGGAATCACATTTCATATGTAAGTTAAATAATAATAAATTCACTATTTAATTTTTTCAATTGTAAATATCGTTAATTTAATTCAACTATAGATCTTATATATTTCTTGTTGGTACAAAATTATAATCCTAATGTTTATTTACTTGTTAGCGGCCTTGGTAGCGCAGCGGTATTGCATATGATTGTTTATGTGACAGTTGTGGCTTCAATTCCCACTGGGGATACAAATTATTTTCATTTGCGAAAAGTGGGGACTGGAGTGTCTTAACACTAGGTTCAGTCTGTCTATTCTGCTATATGGATTATGGAGCTATTACCTAAAAAAAACTATACATTTCTTACTTGAATAGTTGAAAGACTGAAAATATTTTACTTTTTAATTATTATGTAAATAATATTTAATCAAAATATAAGGTCATTTTAGGTTCCCTAAAGATGAAAATCTCCGAAATTTGTGGGTCGAAGCACTATCTCTGTCTAAATGGGAACCACAAGAGAGGAGGTAATTATTAAAACATATTTATATATCCTAATATATGATTATCAACATGAATGTAGATTTTCTACTAACACACACACATATATATATATATATATATATATATATATATATATATATATATATATATATATATATATATATATATATATATATATATATATATATATATATATTTATATATAAATATTTGTAAGACTTTGCTCAAATCCATCTCCGATATCACTCCACAATATAGCTGGAAAGTGTCTTATACTAAACTATATACCATACAAACATTTTATTGATATTTGAAACACCCTGTATCCAGACCTAATATATCTTTACTAATAATTTTCTTGACTTTTGTTTATTTTGCATGAAAACTTATATATATTTTACAGTACTGTGTGTTCTGAACATTTCTCCCAAGACTCATTTTATGAAACTAAATGTGGTTTGCGAAGAATTAAAAATGGTGCGGTGCCTTTAGCTATTAATGTAAGTATATACTTACCTATTAAATTTGACTTGTAAGAGCTTAAATTATTACTTAGAGCTTTCATAAAAAAAATATACAAATTTTAATAAAATTTTCTTTAATTAAGCCATATATTTTTTTTAATGTGACAAATTTAATAACGTTAATCGCTTTAGGATCCGTCTGAGGACTTGGATGCTCCAGCCACTCTAAGGGTAAGATATTTTAATAACTTTAAAAAGTTACTTTAGTAATATATTTCATATAAGCTTAGATTTTATACGTAATTTTGTAGGGTATATGAAAAAATTATTAGATATATGTTCCCATAGGTTTGTCTACTTTGGAAACATAGCTATATACCTTCTCCCTTTTATAAACATTATTTCTGTATCAAATTCCGCTTATACAGTACCTTAGATTTAAAGTTTTTTTTTTAAACTTGTTCATATTATAACTAGTCATTTGATTTGTAAATAAAGCATTTCTCTTCATCCTGTATAATGCTGGAGTATGTGAATGTATATTGTATACATATATACATACATGCATTCTAGTAGCAGTAAATTTTTTGAAGACCTACTTCAGAACTTGGCTCACAATTCCCAGGAGCTGTTCCGAGTTCCTCTCCCTCAACACCATCTTCCGTACCAACACCTATGTACACAGTGAATCCGTGGAATTCTAAGTTATTTCATGTTTCGCCATTTTAAGTTATAATATTATTTCGTATATTTTTTTTAATTTAAACATTATTTTGCAAAGGTATGCAGAATATGCTTAGCGATAGACGTTAAGATGTACCACATGTCTGAACACAAGCTGGGGATCGTTTACGAACAAGTTACTGGTGTTACGGTGAGTGTTGAGCATTTTAACATTATATATCTATATCTATATATATCCGTCTATCTATTTATATATATATATATATATATATATATATATATATATATATATATATATATATATATATATATATATATATATATATATATATATATATATATATATATATATATATATATATATATATATATATATGTATATATATTGATCTCTATTTCCCTTGGTCATCGAATTATGTGTGAATGTATGGAACAATTTGGTTTTGGTTTGGTTTTTTGTCAGGAGAATGTCCTTATGAAAAAATGTTTGTCTGTCTGTCTATCTAATAGTCCGGCCTTATCTCCTGAACATCTGAATCCATATAAAATTTAAAAAAAAAAGTCGTTATAATAAAATGATTTCATTTGTTTTTAGATAAACATAGAAGATAAGTTACCACAAAAAATATGTTGGGAGTGTGTTGCGAGGTTGACTTCGGCGAATAGGTTTAGAGAGAAAGCCCTCAGAACTCAGGGGCTGTTGATGAATAAGCTCGACGTTGATAGATATGTAAGTTTGTATGTATATATATATATATATATATATATATATATATATATATATATATATATATATATATATATATATATATATATATATATATATATATATATTATATATATATATATATATATATATATATATATATATATATATATATATATATATATATATATAAAATAATAAGATTAAGAAAAGCTTGTCTTGATGCCAAATTTGATAAAAATATTAAAAATAAATTTAAAATAATGAATTTTTATAATATTTTATGTAATTTTTAAGTCAAATATAAAAAAAAATGTGTGTATTTTTTCATTAGATAACATTAAGTGATGTAAAGTCAATAAGCAGAGCCCATAATCATTTAAAGTCAACGCTCGGTCTAACAATTTATGAAGTTAATGACAATGATCTTCATATTAATGACAATGAAGTAGTCAAAGTTGAGAAAGTCAATGAGCTTAATGACGGAGACGATATAGCGGAATGGGACTTTAATGACACAGGACCGGATATTAATGACGAAGGTAATGATTTTAAAGGCTTAGACGTTGAAATCAAACAGGAAGTGAACAATGAGATCTTTTTCGAAGAATATCCCGCCATTTTTGACAGCGACGATGATAGAGCGCTAAGTGAGGTTTGTAAGAAGAAGCCCAAAGTGAAAAAAAAGAAATTGAAAATTGAGAAGAAGATGAAACAAGTTAAAGTTAAAAAGCAGGAGATTGGTGATAATCCGTCTACTACTATGGATAAGTAAGTGGTTTTTAATGTTTGTTTTTTTAGCTTCACGCCGTATCCCGCATATAGCAGGATAGGCAGAGGGAACCCACTGCTAATACACTCTGTTGCCTGCTTGGCAGCTAATAATCGAGTGCGTGTTCAGTGGCGGAACTTAACGCCGCACGTTGTCTCCACTGAGATACTATGTAAGCTACACAGCAGCATTTGGCTATGTTCATTTTAAAGATAATGCGTGTTGGTAATCAACGTCGCAAGTGATACGAGAATGGAAGAGGGGAGGGGAACGGTGACGGAAGGGGGGTGGGGGGGGGTATGTTGTCATGGAAATATGTAGTTTTGAAATTATTTTAAATTATATGAAAATATTCTTCATTTTTGAAAATTTTCTTTTATAAAGAATTTTGATATAAATGATATATAAATACATTTTATTTCGTGCAATACAAGTTATGACATATTGCTGCAATATTTATATTAATTGAATTATTTGTAGGGTTCCGTACCTGAAAGGTAAAAACGGGACCCTATTGCTCAGCGACAGCTTCCGCTGTCTGTCTGTCTGTCACCAGGCTGTATCTCATAAACCGTGATAGCTGGAAAGCTGAAAATTTCATACAAATGATGTATTTCCGTTGCCGTATATATATATATATATATATATATATATATATATATATATATATATATATATATATATATATATATATATATATAGCTAGACAAACTTATCCCCAGATACAAGATATCCGACGTAAAACGTCGTAAAACCACAGACGGCTTGGACGAGTCCCTGTTCACGATTACGACGCTGACGTACGAGGAGCAGATAGCCGAAGTGGAGAGGCGACAGGACACCTCGTCGTACAAGAACGCGCCGTACAAGTGCTCGTCCTGTTATCGCGGGTTCCTGATAAGGGATCGGTACGACGCACACGTAGTGAGACACAGCGAGGTGAGTGTTGGTGAAGGCCATCCTCTACGATGTATAGAGTATCATAGTTGCTGGCCGTAGCGTGTTCAACCGAACTAACTCTAGCGGGGCGGCAAGGCGTTTGAGTGTAACAATTACTAGTGTGGGTTCGATTCCCGTGAGAAAGAGTGAGTTATATCATCTCATCACTTTTTCTAAGAACACTCAACACCCAATGTCTGGCAAAAGGCGGATACAATTATGTAATGATTGTTCAAAATAGCTGGTGAATGGCTAATTTATCTGGCATTTCTTGAATTTTGATATTTAAATGAATATGTGAAATTTATTTGGTTCAAGATATTAAAACTCATAATATATGTAAATTTGCACTGGATTGCTTCGAGTGGTTTAAGATTAAGATGGCACTGAAGAATTGATCGATAATGAGAAGGCAGATAAATGAGATTCTATGGAAAGATTTATTGGAGAAGTGCAAATGAATGTTATTAAATAAATAACATTTTTGAGTAATTTTATCTTAAATTTAGCATTCTTATTGATGCCAACAGTCATGGAGGTCCAGTTGTTATCACAATATAGTACACAAAAATCTAAATTGCCCTCAGGCATATTCTCAGTTGTAATTTTTAGATTATAATGAAATAATAGTTAGACTTTCTAGATTAATAAATCAGTCTTGATTTTAAGTAATGTCTAAATCAAGTCTTCGTCATCGATATTATCTAAATCGATACTAAACTGTTTATTTCCGTCTCTAGTAAATGTTATATCGGGCATACTGTCAAAACCTGCCATTGCTGCAGATCCCATATTTACCCACTTTGAAGATAGATATCCCATTCGAGTGTTCTTTTCTCTCAAATGCCAGACACATTCAGACCAATGAGGGCCAGACAAATGAGAATTTGGAACAAAATCCATTCCTATTCGTTTGTTAAATATATATATTCAACCTGAAGAAATCTAACAGTATTGTCAAAAAAACCTTATTGACTCAAACAGTATCCCATAAGGGCGACAGATCAATTATGCCACTTACCTCACAAACGTCAGATGACTATTTACATCGTGATTTCTTACTAAATTACATGCGGAGACCATGACTCTGTAACTCTGTTGACGAAAGTAACTCGCGCCGCCTCTCATAAGCCGGTATATTTAATAGTAAAAATGGAAGCTCTTTGAAGTTGCAAGGTGTGACGTCACGGTCCACAGGAATGAGTATATGCACGATGGACATTTTTTAAACGACTATAACTCCATAATTATTGTGCTTTTTATAATTTAAATTAGCTCACGTAATTCAGCATACAATGGAATATCGATGGAGCTGGTTGATGTTGGTAAAAAAAAAAAAAATCCTCACAAAACCTGTTTGGGACGCGCCAGATTGATTAGTTTTAGGTGTCATCTGCAGACCTAAATAGCTTATTCTTAAATAAAAACATGTGATCTCCAATTTATATTCAAAACGGAGATACCTTTCATATGTTCTTCGATGAAAGTCCCTCCAAAAGTCCGTTCCGAAGAATCACCCACGGAACCGTCGGTGCGTGAGTGCGACTCGCACTTTACCGATATTCTCCATTTCTTCACAGCAAAGCGGTGCCTATGAATGTTTCATATGTAAAACCAGGCTGAAAACAGCGCGAGCTCTCCGCAAGCACCTCACGGCGCAACACACGGAGAAGTTCAGCTGCAAAGGATGTCCTTTTGTTACCAGGAACAGGTATATAGAAAAATTGGACAAAGCGGGACTCGAACCTGCGCCTCTTGTCTACCGTCCAAGCGCGTGGACATTCTTATATGCTTAACTTGACAAGAGGCGCGGGTTCCGCAAGTTACAATTTTTATAATATTAAATAAGAAATTAATTTCAAATCCATTTCTAGGGGTGTAGCTAGAGAACACGAAAAATGGCACGCCGGTACCAAATACCAGTGTCCCCACTGTCCCAGTGAGTTTGAGTGAGTATGTCTGAGTGAAAATGGGAGTGGTGACCTTGTTGGGGGGGGGGGGGGCAAGAATTCCATATTTGTAAATCATGTTACTATGAATTATAATTATTTGTTATTTTGTTTTTTTTTTTAATTGAAGATAATTCTTAACTACTTTAAAAGATCCTCTAGGTCGCTAAGTATCGCTACACCATACCTTGGTGTTGCATCTCCCCACGCTGCACACCACTCCCAAGAGGCGTGGGTTCCCATGCAATTGCTTCAATGTTGTTTCATTGTATTTTCCTTTAGCAAGCTAACGACTTACATGGGGCACATAAGAATAAAGCACGTCTCCGACTTCGTGTGCGAGCTCTGCGGGTACACGTTTGTCAGCAAGAAAGGTATCGACGTGCACAAGAAGAAAAAACATCGGCTGGCCGATAGAACTGTGAGTGAGCTTTGTGAGGGTCCCTTGCTGGAACCTCACATGAATTGAGTCTAATAATTCTAGTTGAACATAATTTTTCAACAACGGACGCTCCGCGTGTCAGGTGACGCTGGAGGGGCCGTACTGTGAAGTGTGCGACGTGAAGTTCGTGTCGGAAGAGGCGCATTCCAGGCATCTGAAGCTATCTTCAAGGCACAGCAGTGACAACGATCCGTACGTACTTATTGTTTTATTTCACAAATAGCGACGGTTGGCAGTTCGATTCCTGAGGGAAGAGGAGGCCTAGTCCACTTTGAGTTATAAAACTATTTATAAACTGAAATGTGTAATTAATTACTTTGCTTTGTATAAATAAACTATTTTATAAAAATTGCATACAGATAAAGCAAAGAGTCGTTGCGCAGAGGCACAGCGTCTGCCTGCAGCCGGTTGATGGTTCGAATCCCATGACCCATGATCCATGGGTCCATATTTTCATTTTCTCCCCTCTGACAACGACAAAGCACGTAATGCCTCGAAAGGCAGAAAGTTGGTCGGAGTGTCTTAACACTAAGTGCCTTCTGCCTACCCTGCTATATGTAGGATACAGCGATCAGTAAAAAAAAATAAAAAATTAAGCAGTTTGAAGCTGTATCGCGTATATTACTGGATATGAAGGGTATTAAGACGCCTCGTCACCAAACTTCCACCACCACCACCAAACTTCTGCGTTATGCACCAGAGAATAAGCATTTTACAGGTTGTACAGTCGATAGAATACCGACAAAGAACCAACGTCTCTCCGTACACTTAATGATTCAAAGCCGTTTATGAGTTTGGGATTATCGACGATTTGAACTGCCCTCCGCTGAATGGAGTCAAGTGGTTGTAATTGATTCCGAGTGGCGCCAGCCCATAGGTGAGAGCAGTATTCCACATGAGGACGTACCTGAGCTTATAAAGCTGAAGTCTTCGCCCTATTCAGTACCCTGAGCTTTTTTGAAGCCAATTTGGCTTTCCACCGCGGCGCGAGAGATATTAGCCCATCTCGTCTTGTCAAATCATAGCGATTGATATAGCAAGTTCGCAACATGTCATTGATATGCAGAATAAACAGGGTGGAAGATAGCACTGAACCCTGGGGTACTCCAGCGTTGACGGACTTGGTTTCCGAACATACGAGATACTGGTATATTGTTAACAACGACCTATATGCTCCGCCAATCAAGAAAACTACCTTAAATAACTAACTAGGTTACCCAATGGTATAATCTCTCGGGAAATCTGTATGGCAACTTTCATAGCAGGGTTTTGCGCCAGACCCAAACAAAGGCCTTTGCGATATCAAGGCTAACTGACATATTCTGCCAGCTTCCCCCTTACTCTGCTGTCTAGCGGTGAACTAGATAAACCAAAAGGTCTCCAGCACTGCGATTGTAACGAAAACCATATTGTGGATCACTGACAAGGTGGTTTACCTCAAGGTAACCGAGTAGTTGAGATTTTATTACGCGCTCCATCACCTTAGATAGCAACGAGGTAATCGCAATAGGATGGTAATTGGATGGGTCTGTACTGTCACCTTTCTGAGGTACAGGGTGAGCCACAGCTACTTTCCACGAAGATGGAACAATTCTGGCGGCATAGGATAGGGACAAGACAACAAGTGCGTTAGCACTGAGGTTAACTCGGGAGCACACGTCTTGAGCACAATAGCAGGAATACCGTCAGGACCATCGGGTCCACCCCCGTTTTCTACTCTGGCCCGACCAGCCGAAACGGACACCGACCAATGCGGGACCAGACCTCTCGAAAATCACTACGTCGCAGGGAATAAGGAAAGGTGGAAGTAAGGGAAGCAAATACTGGCTTACATGTCATGGAACCGGAACACATCAGATATTTGGCAGATAATCTCTGACATGATAGTGGTAGAAAGCCAGTCGAAGGACGAGCCTCCTACCACCGAAAATTACTGGAATTCCCGCCTCTTACGGGTCGCGACCCAGAGGAGGGGAATTGTAATCTTATCCCATCCCTTCAAGGGCAATTATTGAAATAATAAAATTGTACTACACAGGTATATTGATAAGACGAGTGGTCTCAAGACAACAATTTGCACAATAAGTGGGGAACAGAGTGTTTTACCACTATGTACCCCCTGTCTAGCCTGCTATATGCGGGAATATATTATATATACTACAAAAAATAAACATTTATCCAGAAACCGCATAAGAAACGACTCGCAAAGCATGAACACCGAGCGCAACGGTCGCCTCATGAGGAAGATAGAGCGCCGCCCCGTCATACACCCGCGACACGCCTCCCCCTCCGCCGCACACGACGCGGACGCGGGCAACGCCGTCACTTGCGAGCAGGTATAGACACACACACACACACACACACTCACACACACCCACACACACACACACACACACACACACACACACACACACACACACACACACACACACACACACACACACACACACACACACACACACACACACACACACACACACACACACACTCACACACACCCACACACACACACACACACACACACACACACACACACACGCACACACATATAACATAAAACAAGGGTTCCGTCTTTTGCCATTTGGCTGCGGAATCTTAAAAGGAGACTCAATTTGTAACAATATAAATGATTTACTTACAAATACACAAGCTAAGTTGAGTCACACATTCACACATTGTCTACACACATTAGCATATATAAGCACACAGTCAGACACGTCGATACCTCCTAATTTTTTTTAAGTATACATATTTGTGTTCATCCAGTGCGGAGTTCAACTCCGCGACCTCCGCCTGTACGCGCAGCACTTCAGACGCGCTCACCCCGACAAGAACCGCACCAAGTACCCCGCGATGAAGACGCCGTGCATGTGCGAGCAGTGCGGTAGGATATTCCAGGTGGGAGAGGGGGGAGTGTGTGGAACTGGGGGGAGGACATCTAGTTAGACTCCCACGTTGATGTGCATGTTTTGGAAGTGTGTATATGTTTGTATGTTTGTCCACAAATTTCTCATGAACTAAAAGTCACATCGACATGATTCTTTTTGTTTTAAATTAAATATATTAACTAATATTTATATATTAATATTAATATTACTAATATTTATATTTAATATTTAATTCTGTACCTTTTGGAGAGGTAGTATAATATAGGTAAATAGGTCACATATTATATAGTTTATTAATAATTTAATTCCTAGTTACCTATTATACCTAATTTACCTAACAGATCTGATCTGAGCTGAAGTCTGTTACATTTTGTGTATATATATATATATATATATATATATATATATATATATATATATATATATATATATATATATATATATATATATATATATATATATATATATATATATATATATATATATATTACTTTGTAATTCATATTTTATTAAGTTCTACGACATATTTAAGTTTTACCAGAAATAATTTCTCTTTTTTTAAATTTTTTATAGAGTATGGCTCTCCTAAAAGATCACATGTGGGTGCATACTGGTGAAAAACGTTTTAAATGCGACCGTTGCGACAAGAGCTTTACCCAGAAAACGAACCTGGTGTTCCACATGAGGGTCCACAGCGCCTCCAGACCCTCGTACGAGTGTCCTCTATGCGGGAAGCACTTCGCCTTCTTCAATAATCGGCGACGGCACATGTTCGTGAGTATTGCAGCTTCACGCTGCATCCCGCACTTAGCGGGATAGAGGGATTCCAGTGTCAAGACAGACTCTGTCTTCGTCCAATTTTATTTTCTTGGTGTGCATTAAAGAATATTGAACTCATACTTTGCTTACATCTTCCAGATCCACACAGGGCTGAAGCCTTTCAAATGTGACACTTGCGGCAAAAGCTTCACAACTGCAGGGGAACAGCGTGCTCATGTGGAACACGTGCATCTGAAGAAACCCTGGCCCAAGAGAGCTAGAGCTAGGCTCACTGAGGAGCAGGCCTGGCAGGGGAGGAGTGATTAGAACTGGTGAGGGGGGAGGAGGGCTAGGATTAGCTAGGATTAGGGAAGGATCTGAGCATGGTGGTTCAAGAAGGCCAGGCTTACACAGTGACAGGAGTAGCAAGGAAGACGTTGATGGTATAAAGAAAGTAATCTTAAGAAGCAAAGTATATAAAGGAAAAATGTGGGATTTTGGTTCGATATAGAAAATTGCAAGTAGACTTCATGCATTTCAAGAATTCCAAGAGAGCCAGAGTCAGACTTCATGATGGAGAGTGGAGAACACTTTGTATAGAATCTTATAACTGAACCGGTTTAAACTGGTTTTAATGACAATTAATTTATAACGAGACGTTTATGAGTGTTATAATGAAACTTGTCTCAAACAACAAACAATTCCAAAATTGTATGAGAAATCGTCACAAGAAAAAGAGAGAGATCGTTCGAGATCTAAAATGATTAAGTAGAGTGTAATAATATATGGACTGTTTAATTTCCAAAACAACTAAATCAATATATATTTAAAAAATGTATTAATTTCTGGATTAATATGAATTTTGAATTGTATTTTTGTATTTATATTCTTAAAAAAATGTACATGAAATATTTATTCAAAAATAGACTTACACCACTTTAAAATGAACGGTCCATATATTAGATATAGACTTTGGTTTTATTTCAAGTAGTTATATATATATATATATATATATATATATATATATATATATATATATATATATATATATATATATATATATATATATATATATATATATATATATATATATATATATATATATCTAACTTAGTCTCTACCGGTCTCACTTAGTGCTTGTAAAGAGCTTATTGTTTAAAGTCAGTTAGTAAGTAATTGAGATATGTGAGTGTGACGCTTAATGCGAGTTAAACGGTAATTGACGTCTTTGAGTGCCGCTTTACATCTGTATGGATATTAATTACAATAAGAAGTGATACAAGTGAAGTGAACGCGATGGTTGCGAGTTCGATTCCCGTGAGGGGAGGATTAATTATTTTCATTTTCCTCACTCTGGTAACAAGACAAGGCGGTATATATGCGGGATACAGCGTGAAGCGAGAAAGAGGGATAGCAATATGTACGGACTCGATATATAGTTGCATATGTATGTAACCTACATTTTTATTTTATTTTTTTTTAATATTTTGACCACGAAAGCTTTTTTAAAAAATCAAATAAGGTCGGCGTTGAGTCACACAAAAGTCAGTCAACATTCGTAATGTTAGAAATTGAAGCGTAAAGTGAAGGCTGGAGTGTTCATAATCTCTCTAGCACGCTATATGCGGGATACAGCGTGAAACTATGACATTATTATTATTGTAAATTCTCACATAAAATACTCAAAATAATGTGACATTTTTAATTTAAATGAAAGCTTATTGTAGTTTTTGTAGTATAATATAAAATACTAAAATTTTATGTAAAAAAAGCACCTTTAAATTGTCTATGGTTTAAGTTAAATCAAGAGTGAATCTCAATTTATTATTAAAATTTATTTATTTATTTAAAAGTAATTAAAATAATCTGATATTCATTTAACAATTTTTTTAGGCAATGTATTTTCTTGTAAATAGATTCGAGTGTTCTAGAAGTAATGTTATTTATTTGGACAGAATAATAAAGAATAATATTTAGTAATATATATTTTTTTTTTGTTTTATTTCCAAACAACTTTGTTTTTATAAATATCTGTAATTAATTTAATTAAGATAAAAATATATAAATTAATAAATAATTATTAATTTGAAGTTAAAAATAACGAAAAAAAAAATTACTGTCAAAATAAATGTAAAATGTATAGGCAGAATAGATTATTACATTTGCTTTTATGTGGAATTTAAATATGAGAAAAAAATCTGTATTATTTCGGCGCCAATATCAATGTCAAAAAATTTTACAGCAAGTTTAAAATAAAAATTAAGATCCCTTTTTAATTGTAATATTAATGCAGTGATTTAAATTATAAGTAATTATAGAAATTTATTTATTAAGGTAAGAGTGAAAAGTACGGGAATGAACTAAAAAAATGGATATATATATGACATACGGAATACAACACGCACACGATAAGTATATTTGTAAGTATATTATAGAATATATATATATATATATATATATATATATATATATATATATATATATATATATATATATATATATATATATATAACTACTAAGAAGTCCTATGCCGAAGCGAGACAAGTAATCCATTTTTTTATTTATTTAGAGACTACTTGACGAGTGGCAGGCCCTGTTTAAATATATATACATATATATAATGTTTTTATTTATATACTGAACTTGTTACATTTCATTATGTATATTATTGTTAAACAGTATAGTTTAAAATCTTTAAGAAAATATCGACACGTTTTTTTATTGTTTTTCCAAAAGAGTGTTGCTATATGTAAATTTCAAATCTCCTCTTGGAGTGTTTTATTTATTTATTTATTAAATATATAAATGTGCAGTTGAATTTATATCTACGAGTTTTGGCAGTAAATATAAACTAATAAAATTACATTTACAGTTTGTCCGTTTTGCTGTATTTTTGTGTTTGAATATTGCGCTATACACGGATCTCCGCTTGTTATACCTGATACTGAGGTATGTCAAACGTGCGCTTACATTTATTCATTATAATTTATATTAGTTTACAAATTAATTTGTATATTATAAATAAGTTGTGGCGTTGACTTCCGCCGTATCGAAAGGCGGAAACGGAGTGTCTTAACGCTAGGTTCGTCAGCCTACGGTTCCCTCTGCCTATCCTGCTATGTGCGGGATACAGCGTGAAGCAAAACAATAGTTCCTGTACATATTATTGAAGTTAAAAAAACCATCTAGTATTATGTTGTATTATTTGCGAGAATGTGCGGTAAAATTTGTATATATTAAAAAGGTATCTAAATCACCTCTGCCCCACACTCTACCGCGTGCTGCGCTCACTATACCAGATGTGTTTCTACACTATTCGCTTTCTTCAATACCGGGTAAAATTTTCAAGATTTTCCTAAGATATTATTATTACTTTTTCTATATATATAATATATTTGTTAAACTTGACGAGAATTCATGTTTAAAACTATAATGAACATAGTAGCACGAAGCGGAAGTACGTACCAGAGTGTCTTTATAATGGCGATACTTCCGTCTCTACCGATAGATAATTAGCTATCTGTTGGTATAATTGATTATTGGAAGAGGATAATAGATCTTTATGGAAACGATTTTAGAGAGATATTGAAAATATATAAATTGTGTTTACACACATGTATTAAATAGATGTGAAGTGACATCACAAAATACAGAGGGTAGATTAATAAAAGTAGTATTATGTTTAACTACTTGTTAAGTAAAAGTTATTTCTATTTCTTATTTTTTATTAAGCAGGCTTTAAAATCTTATATTCTATACAGGCGCCGGTTTAGGGGTGTTCAGTTCTAAAGTAATACCACTAAATGTACGCTTTGGACCGTATCGTGGTATATTTGCACACGATGTCACATCAACGTACTGTTGGCAGGTGAATAATGTCTATATATATATATATATATATATATATATATATATATATATATATATATATATATATATATATATATATATATATATATAGTATATATATATACTATATATACTAAATAGATTAAGAAACTTAATATATACAAATATCGATAGTTAATGCTTATTTTAAGTAATCGATTTTTTTACAATTTTCTTGTATTATATTATATTATAATGATAATTAAAATATCAGTTTATTACAATAAAATATTTAAGTAAAAATCAAGGGACTTTCTTGTAATCGTCGATATATTACACTGTCTAGCACTTTGTTTAACCAACTGTTGACCATTTATATACTTCTTTCTAACATATACATTTAATCATATTATATTATTTATTTGCATGTAATACAAAAACATTATAAATAGGTATTTTTGGACAAAAAACCAGCCTACGTCATAGATGCCACTGACGAAAGTAATTCAAATTGGATGCGGTACATAAACTGCTCTCGAAACTTTCAAGAACAAAATCTTGTGGCATATCAACATAATGGACAAATTTATTACAGGTAAAGCACAGGCAAAATAGAGATGAATCACTACTATATTTTCTGTTAATTTACATAAAAGTATTATAAGTAAATAAAAATATTATAGCCTCTTATGAATTTAAGTCGCTGTACTTTGTGTTGCTAAAGCGGGAAAATGTCAGCTTCACGCTATATCCCGCACATAACATGGTAAATAAAGGGTATCTAGTGTTAGACTCCATTCCCCGCTCTCCGCCTTTCGAGACTGAATGAAAATAATTTATACATTTTCCAACATATAAACCGAATCTGGAGCCATTATGTTTATAAACAAAAGTCGTCCTACCGTCACCATTGTCATGATATAAATTTTGATACTAGTGTTAATACTTCGATTTCCGCACTAGTAACATAGCTGTAGTAATTGCGCTTAAATATTAATGCTAAAGTTTTCATATATACATAAAATTATATTTAAACAAACAGGACGATTAAACATATAGAGCCGTTCACGGAACTCCTCGTATTTTATGGATGCGAATTTGCACAGTTACTTGGCATAGACTTGAGAAGATATAACAGAGGATTTTCACCAAAAAGTAAGTATAGCTTCTATAAATGAAAATTCCACAGCCATTTTGTAAAAATATATATATTTTTCAATCTATATTACAGTCAATAGAGAAAGTAATAATGAATCAAATCAAAATGAGAATCTGGCAAAGACACAAACTGTGCGAACAATTTCAATTGAAGACCAAATCAAAAATCCAAATGGCGATACTGAAATTAGTAATATGGAAATCTCCGAAGAAAAAGAAAACCAAAAACATAATAATATAGATTCTGATGATCTCCTGATCTCCTGCCAAGAAATAAGTAAGTTAACCTTAGAAGATAAATTTAAAGAATCTTTAAAGAAATATATTCACTGTGATATATGCGATAAACATTTTAAATATATGACTGATTTGACGCGACATATATTGAATCATTCGAAAAATATATATATCTGTGACTATTGTCGCTTTGAAACAGCACAAAAAAGCATTTTAGAAAAACACATAAACTCTAAACACACAAAACAAACTTACTATTCTTGTTCTTTCTGTAAATATAAGACTGGCTACAAAAACAATTTAAACAAACACATTAATGCTAAACACACAAAAGAAAATTTCTATTATTGTTCTTTCTGTAAATTTAAGACTGGCTCCAAAAGTTATTTAAATAGACATATTAACGCTAAACACACAAAAGAAAATTTCTATTATTGTTCTTTTTGTAAATATAAGACTGGCTACAAAAACAATTTAAATAGACACATTAACGCTAAACACACAAAAGAAAATTTCTATTATTGTTCTTTCTGTAAATTTAAGACTGGCTACAAAAACGATTTAAATAGACACATTAATGGTAAACACACAAAAGAAAATTTCTATTATTGTTCTTTCTGTAAATTTAAGACTGGCTACAAAAACGATTTAAATAGACACATTAATGGTAAACACACAAAAGAAAATTTCTATTATTGTTCTTTCTGTAAATTTAAGACTGGCTACAAAAGTTATTTAAATACACATATTAATATTAAACACACAAAAGAAAATTTCTATTATTGTTCTTTCTGTAAATTTAAGACTGGCTCCAAAAACCGTTTAAATACACACATTAAAGCTAAACATACAAAATAAATTTACTATTTTGTTTTTGTAAATTTTGGCTGACTGGCTACTACGACTTTTTTAATATATGGCTTTGCGAATAAAAATGTTACCTTAAAGAAAATTGTAGAAATTATATAAATGCAAAACCTAGTATTTTTTGTAATTATTGTATTTCTATATAATATTATCAGATGAATTAACGGTCTCATATGAGAAAATATCCTTAAGCAAAGAAACTAATTCAATTAATATTTTAATATTAAATTATAGTTTTTTTTTTATATTTGGTGTATATATATTTAGTTTTTAATTTTTATTTTTGTTTGGGTGCCTAAAAGCATTTTGGATCTCCATTTTAATTTCATTTAGTTATTTTACTTACACAAGTTAATTTTTTCAATTTAATTTTTTTGTAATATATATTTGTTTTTTAAACATATTATAAAATTATTCTATTATTAATAGGAATGCATGTTTTTTTAATTAATATGTATATTAAACATTTTCTTGTATTGTTTTAAATAAACATATTAAAAAGTTGTGTAGTTTTTTATTTGTTCTTTTTTTTATGTTAATATTTCAAAAAACACGAGTGACAATATAAAAAGTTACTTTACTTTCTATCCTTACAAGTTATACAGTTAAATAAATGCATAAGATAAATTTAAGGGCCAGTTTAACGGGTTACGGATAAAGTTTCAGATAGTAAGCTGCTAGTTAATACTGTCTACCAGGATAAAGGTTGTTAGCTTAAACAGGTCTTTATCTACTACATATTTCTATCTGTAATATCAAAATTTATTGTTTATCTGCCAGACAAGAAACATATATCCTATCTGGGACTTTATCAGCAAGTGATGAAACAGGCTCTAAAAAATTAGTTCAGTTTTCCTGCATATAGCAGTGTAGTCAGAGGTAAATCAGTGAAAGACACTCTGTTTTTCACTTTCTCTTCAATTTTTGTGACATTGCGTGTTTAGTGGCGAAACTTTAGCCCCCTCATGCTGAGTCGCGGACGCCAAGCCAATAGCAGAAGTCTGAAATACAAATTCTAGGAGATTTAGGAATTCTAAAGTAGTAGCTTGTAGTACCTCACAGGTAACGCTGTTGAGGCGTAAATCAAATGAGCTCCCATATTAATGATATTTCCGACATATATATTGATATTTGGACTCCCAGATTCAAATTATTCATATCTGGCAACATTTAATAGTTTAAAAAAAAAAAAAAAAGACAATGGCCGTTGTATTGTTTATATAGATAGCTGTCAAATCTATAAATAAACTAAATACTCGCGTTAAATATATCTAATAGTTAAAATATATATGTTATGTGAATTTATTTAAATTATAATATAATAGGATCAAAATGATATTTTATTTTAAGTTATTAATTATATAAATGATTTCTTCTAAATATTAATAATTATTGAACAAATATATTAAAAAAGAAAGTATAAAATGAATGTAAATAATAACATGAGGCAAAAAATTTGTAGAATATGTTTAAATCAAGATATAATATTGTTATCTATATCCAATACTCCATTAAAAGTGGTTTTTGAGAAATTGACTGATATTGATGTAAGTATATATTTGCTGCAAACATTAAATAATAATCAAACGTGTGAGGTTCATGAAGCAAAAGAAGAGGATACTAGACTATAGAAGTGTACATTTTTAAAGTTTCAAATTAAAACTTTTTAGTGACTAAATCAAATATATCTAAAATATCACAGAAAAAACAGACTTAAAGCTTTAAACAAATATTAAATAGAATTAAAAAAATATATTTATTATTTAATGGTTATATTTGAATCTTTTAAAGTATTACTTAGACCTTAGAGAAAGAAAAATATTTAGAAATGTACATACATTTTTGCCATTTTGCACAGTTTCCAAGAGAAGGGACTTTAATTTATTTCATTATACAATATAATTAATTTTAATTTTACTTTTCAGCTAAACTACACAGATATACAGAGAATTTGCTATATTTGTTTCGCGAGACTCAAACAATGCTATGCTCTTGGCCAACAGGCAGTTATTGCAGATAAATTATTAAGAGATGAACAAACTAGTGATGTAAGTTTAATACTTAAAAAACACAGCGGGATTTGAACCTGTGACTCATAGGAACTGTCAAATCTCTCTGACCACTAAGCCATGTAATTCATCAAGCTGCATCAACATTAATATATGCTTTTTTTCTGAAATCTCTGTCTCTATTTAGATATAGCTTAATTGATATTAAAGTTTATTCAATATTAAAATTAATTAATATTTATTAATTCTTTTAAAAAATCTCATATAAGTGTTTTTTAAATATAATTAATTCCAATACTTAAGTAAAATTATAAAGCTGATGCGTTTCTGTGAATTAACACATATCTCAGAGTTGTTTTTGTTACTATATATATACTATATAGTCCATATATTTAAAGACTATAAAGGCTATATTTGTATATCAATGGGATTGACCCGCTATACCATGACCAGGCATAGGCAATAGGTACATTTTAACCATACATTTCATATCTTCCGGAGTATAGTACTTCATTCATTTGTTTGTTTTTAATTATTTATTAGGAGGCCACTGTGCCAGGACATTTATGAAAAAATTGTCTCAATTATAGATTATTAATATGTAAATAAAAATGCTCACATTCTTAACTAAAACTCTAATTGCACTTAAATTTTAAACAAAAAACAATATACTAGTAGAAAATAATAAAAAAATAAAGGAAAAGAAGTAATATTTGTCTTGTTTAGCTTCACGCTGTATCCCGCGCATAGCAGGGTAGGCAGAGGGAACCGTAGGTTGAAGGAACCTAGTGTCCGCCTTTCGAGGCATTGCGTGTTGAGTGGCGGAACTCAACGCCGCGCTTTGCCTTGTTGCCAGAGCGAGAAAAATGGAAATATATATATATATATATATATATAGATATATATATATATATATATATATATATATATATATATATGTCTTCTCTTTGTCTTACAAATACTACTTAGTTTTATTCATTGGAATAAGCTTGTCTTTTTGTTTTTTTTTTTCAGCAAAATAAAAAAATTAATTTCAAAAAATTATCAATATCGTCCACGGTAAATGTAAGCTTAGCTCCATTACATTGTAAAGATAAAAAAGAGAAAAACTTTGCCGAAGTTAAAATAGAAGAGAATGAGGTCTTACAAGATATACAACATATAGGTAAGTAACTAGGTATAGAAAAAATATTTAAAGAAAACACATCTAAATTTGAACCCGCGCCTCATGGATACCGTCCAAGCGCTCTGACCACTAAGCCATAGGTTCTTCCTCACGCCGCGTCGACATTCTTATATGCTTTATACAACTTATTACGTTGTCAGCATCTCTGTAGGGAGATTTTTACTAATTTCCGCTATACAAAGATTATTTATTGCAAAGAACAATCACTTGGCAAAAGAGAAAGCTATTTTTATTAAATATTTTATATAATACTTAAAGAAAACATGTAAAAATATTAAAAAGTTAAGAAAAAAAAGCAGCTTCATCCTGTATCCCGCATATAGCTGGGAAGGCAGAGGGGACGTAGTGTTAAGACACTCCGTTCCCTCCGCATCGCCTTTAGAGAGATTGCGTGTTGAGTGGCGGAACTCAACGCCGCGCTTTGTCTGTCAGAGCTTGAAAAATATGATAATTTAGATATAATATTATATATGTGAAAGTCTGTCTGTATGTATGCTTGTGCCACTTTCACGTAAAAACTACTGAACGGATTTAGATGAAACCTTACAGTAATATAGCTTATATATCAGAATAACATATGGGCTACAATTTATTTAAAACGAATGCAATGCACTTTGATAATAAAAACAATAGTGCATTTCAAGCGGGTGAACCTGTGGGCGGGTCGTTAGTATTCCTTTTAATAAGCAAAATATATTTAAATTAAAATAAATATATATGTATGTATATATATATATATATATATATATATATATATATATATATATATATATATATATATATATATATATATATATATATATATATATACAAATAACTTTTCAGCTCTACCAAACCAAGTAAATATAGACATAGAAGACATAAAAGATTCATTCCCCGACTTAGACAATGATGAAAAGGCTAACTTAGACAATGGAATAAAATACCAGTTGGACGACGAAATAAATACTCATTTAGACAGTGAAATAAAGTCTAATTTAGATGAAACTAGTGTAACTGATTCAGAAGATGACTTGCCATTACTGACTATTAGCATGAAGAAGAATATGAAGAAATGTAAAGAAGAGAAGATAATGAAAATAAGGAAATATAGAAGACGTAAGTATTTAGAACCTCGTGTTAAGTGAATCTCTCCGTTCTCCGGCTTCAGTCAAAACTCGAGACATTGTGTATTGAATGTGCGGAGTTCAACGCTGCACTTTAAATAACTGATGGGAATTGAATCTACAATAAATTTGAATTTGAATTTAGAAATACTTTGTAAACTGATTTTCAAGAATATTCTAGAAGACGTCTCGATCATCTGTTTCTAAAGTACTCCTTACGATCTTGTCCTGGTCTTCTTATATAGTGGTTCGTGAATATCCTAGCATTTTGCCAATACCATGCTGGTTAAACCCAGCGTCTGCTAGAGTCACAGTCTTGGCTGCTCCAGCTCCAACGTCCAGGGGCTTTCTTTTTTGAGAATGTTAATAATTTTACAAAACTCATATATATACATATATATATATATATATATATATATATATATATATATATATATATATATATATATATATATATATATATATATATCTGAGTAACTTTTGTCCTTTCAGAAACAGAAGTGGATGCCAAAGAAATAATATTGAACGACGAACAACAAAAGCTGGAAATGCTGGAACGCGCCAAGTCTGATAATTATATAAACTCGCCGCTTAAATGCGATTTGTGCTTTCGAGGTTTCGTCGATCCCATAGCTTTTGAGAGACATAAGGAGAAACATGACGAGGTATTTAATATATATATATATAACACATAAGTGATGAATAAATATTAACAAGGAAAGATGACCTCTTAAGACCTTTTAACGACTCGTGTCCGATAAAAGCAAAAACTAGTACTTTTAGTATTTTGTTTCGAAAAAAATGTATTTTTAGAACATTTGATTGTAGCTGGATAAAATACTGGTACGTGTAAATATTTTTGATTTCTTAAAAGTAATATTCTATAAATAACATTTTTAATGCGCTAAAAACATGCCCCCCTGCAGATGAGCGGCGCGCACGCGTGCCCGCTCTGCCAGCTGCGCTACTCCTCGCGCAAGCGCCTCGCCGCGCACGTCGGCACGCACGTGCGCCGCTACGCCTGCGCCAGGTGCCCGCATCTGGCGAGGACCAAGTTAGTAGGCTATATAATCTATACATCTAACATTCATCATAAAACAACACTAAGCTTCGACACAAAACAACACTAAGCTTCGACACAAAACAACACTAAGCTTCTAAGCTTCGACACAAAACAACACTAAGCTTCTAAGCTTCGACACAAAACAACACTAAGCTTCGACACAAGACAACACTAAGCTTCGACACAAAACAACACTAAGCTTCTAAGCTTCGACACAAAACAACACTAAGCTTTGACACAAGACAACACTAAGCTTCGACACAAAACAACACTAAGCTTCATCACAAACCAACATTAGAATTCAACACAACACAACACTAACAACACTAAACTTCATAATATATAAGAAAGATATGTCTTTATATGTATGTGTGTATAATTTTTATTTTTTATTTAATTTTTTCGATACATTACAATATATCGGTATATACAATTTCACCGTGTCATATATATTAAATATGGATTTAAATGGTTTTTTTTTCTTCCGCACAGACACCAGGCAAAAGCTCACGAGCAATGGCACGACGGCCACACGTATCCGTGTCAGCCGTGCGGACGCGTGTTCACGTGAGTGGCGGGAGACATAAACACTCTCACGCTGTATCCCGCATATGTTTTTTATATTTTGTTTGCATTCACAAAACGAATAACAGTCTCAATACTCGTCTAACCAATGGCAATAACGATAAAGAATTTTTTTTTTTATTTTAAACAACATTATATTTAGAAATAATCTAAATAAAAATTATTAATGCGTAATTTAAACAGTTTCCTTTATCTTGTGGCGGAGGGAGGTCGATATAGGTATAGGTATCTAGTAATAGAGGAGAGAGAGAGGGGGTAGTGGCAGTGGAGAGCTCATAGCGTTGTAAGAGCTCTTTTTTGCTTTTTTTTTGCTTTTTTGATGTACAGGATGTGTTTTTAATCGATTTTATTCGTAATTTTTTTTTTTAGTCTTTAAATTAAATTACGACATTTCACACATTTTAAAGTGTGATGGAATAATAAGCATATATTTCGAACAAATATAAAATAATGTTAATAATTTAATCGTTTCTTTTACCTATGTATCCATTTCTTGTCGATCAGTAAGCCCACTTCCCTGCTGTCCCACGCGAGGCGATGCTCAGCGGGTGTGGGGGTGGGGCTGGGTGAGGGGGAGAGTGGGGAGCGGGCGTGCCCTCTCTGTGGGGACACGTTCTCGCGCGGGCACGGCTTACTTATGCATATGAGCAAGTCGCATAGGTTCCAGGTTTGTATTTCTCTTTTAGCTTCACGCTTCCTCGGTCGACCGAGGGAGGGACACTAGGGAGGGGGTAGTGTTAAAGCACTCCGTTCCCCGCTTATGTATATGTAATATGTACGATGCAAATGTTCTAGAAACAAGAGACCCCCTCAGAGCCGGAGAGCGAGCGCACTTGCAACACTTGCTCTATAGTGTTCGCGAACAGCAAAGCTCGTGTCAGACACTTGCTCACGTCGAGGCGGCACACCCTGTATAATGGCGAGTAAGTACCAAAATAAAGAAACAATGAAAACCTGCAAACTAGGTCCACGCATTCTTTTCACACACACACACACGCACACACACACACACACACACACACACACACACACGCACACACACACGCACGCACACACACACACACACACACACACACACACACACACACACACACACACACACACACACACACGCACACACACACACACACACACACACACACACACACACACACACACACACACACACGCACGCACGCACGCACGCACACACACACACACACACACACACGCACACACACACGCACGCACACACACACACACACACACACGCGCACACACACACACACACACACACACACACGCACACACACATACATTATGATGGACATGCACACACATGATGAATAGTCACTCTTATTCTATTCACTTGACACTAATAATTAGTTTGATAAGTTTAATAGATTGAGTCTTGGATAACGTGACTCGTCACTACATGTCCGTCTCACTCACATCCGTCCCCAGTTCAGAATGCACAATATGCGGCGAGAAGGTGTCGCCCACCATGCGCGAGACGCACACGCGCACGCACTCGCGCGCGCTGCGCCCGCCGCCCGCCGCCCACGCCGGCGCACGCGACGCGCCCGCGCTCGTGCAGTGCGACCAGGTGAGTACTTGGGAGAGTAGTTGGAAGCTAGTAGTTGGGAGTGTATTTGGGCGCCCTACCGCCTAGCTCTACCGCCCGGGAGTCGGCAGTCGGCCGGCAGAGGAAAGTTGCCGAAGGAATGAAATGTCAATAATGGCACAGTTCCATTTCCTCCAGGGCAACATCAATCATTGTGCCAGAGCTCTGGATTTTTTACTCCAGGGCATCGCAGAGTGGTCGATCCATGTGGCTGTGGTCGCCGGACCGTTCTTCATCCCGGCTCGTGACAACTGGTTGGGGTGCGCTGACGGTTTGGTGGCCATTATTGGTGAGACTCTGATCGACTGATCGGTCTCGGGTGGCATCGTCATTGTGGGGGTATTTCTCCCCCAACATGAGATTCGCCGACTGAGAGGGTTTCTTTGTCTAGTTGGGCGCCGTCGTAGATCGCTATCACCCTCATCCCGTTCTGATGCTCGGGGATCTCAACGTCAAGTCATCGGTGTGGGGACCTCCGGTCACTGACCCCCGGGGCGAAGTGCTAGAAGAGTGAACGTTGCCGACTTTTCGATGTCCCCGAAGTGACGCAAATAGAGATGAGAGTAGCCATGTCGCGACTCTGGGCTAAGAATACACCGCCCGGACCTGACGGAGTTCCTGGTCGAGCTCTCGTCCTGGCTCTGAAGAAGCTAGAGCCCCAGTAGACTCTAAGTGGGCTCTTCACGGCATGTCTCGAGCAGGGTCAATTTCCCAGTGTGTGGAAGGAGGGAAGGCTGGTACTGCTCAGGAAAGAAGGGCGCTTCGCGGATTCGCTGTCGCCCGACGAGTCGGCAAACTTATTAAATGTATTATCGCGGATCGCCTCGTCAGTCACCTGTGCAGGATAGGGCGACCTGACCTGAGCGACAGTCAATTTGGTTATCGTCGGGGGCGAAACGATGCAGGTACTGTCGGGGCACGGCTGCTTCGGCAAGTACGTGTGCTACATTCACAGGGAACCGGACGCTCGGTGCCAACACTGCGTCCATTGCGAAGAGTACAGGCGCAACACACGCTCCCCGATTGTGTAGCTTAGGAGGAGCAGCGCCGTGTCCTTACAAATGTAGTAGGAGGCGATCTGTCGCTGCCGGCCGTAGTGCGAAGGATGGTCGGTAGCGCAGAGTCGTGGGACGCAATGGTATCCTTTTGCGAGAACGTGATGTTGCAGAAGGAAACTGCGGAATGGGAGAGAGATATCCTGACTCAGGAGAAGGGCGAACAATGCGCTTTTCCGGTTCCCATCAATGGGTCCAGAGGCCAGGGACTTGGAGAAGTCTTCGTCCCGAGGTGGAGGCGGGCGCGTGTGTCGGCGCACGTCTCTGAGGCGATGCAAAGGGTAGTTGAACACCTAACTACTCCGTGCAGTCAGGTCAGGTCAGCACTAGTGTGGGGCTGCGGAAGAATTTGGATTTCCGCGGCCTTGCGCACACGTGCGAGGAGACACTGGGGTACTTTTAGTTGGTAAGGTCGGCACACCCCTCCCGCCTTTCCCGGGCGGAGGTAGTCCATGAAGATTTCCCTCCGTAAAAAATAGAAGTATTTGAGCGATTAGTTAGGAGCCTATTTGGGCTAGTACTTGGGAGAGTGGTAGTAGTGAGTAGTCGAGGATAGGATAGATTAAATAATATTTTCATTTTTCAGTGCAAAGCGAGTTTCACAAGCCGCCCCAAGTTACGGAACCACGTACGGAGAATGCACCTCGGCATCAAGTACAACAAGAATATAGTTTGCGAGATCTGCGGGAAGAAGTGCACGGTGAGTTGCACATTTACGTGATTGAAACACGCAACACTGTATGAATTAAATATCTTGCGTGTTTAAAGTATGTTAATTGCTTTATTTATTGTAACAAACAACATTCAACTAGTTTTTTTGTTTGTATAAAAACAATATATAAGAACACTTTTTTGCTTTATATTTTATGAGCATATTCCGAGAGTGCCCTACTCACTAGCCCCCCTCCCCCCCCCAGTCCGCTGCCGCGCTGCGCTACCACCAGCGCCGCCACACCGGCGAGAGGCCCTACCCCTGCGCCTCCTGCGGCCGCGCCTTCGCGCGCGCCTCGCGCCTCCTCGCGCACGCGCGCGCGCACTCCGGCGAGCGCCCGCACGCCTGCGCGCTGTGTCCGCGCCGCTTCGCGCAGCGCCCGGCGCTCACCAGGCACCTGCGCGTGCACACAGGGGCGAAGCCCTACGGCTGTCACGTGTGCGACAAGCGCTTCAGTCAGTCGAACTCGCTGCACTCGCACGTGCGCGCGCTGCATCTGAAGATACCGCGGACTCGAACCCGCGACCGCGTCGCCGCGTCCGCCGCGCCGGGGAATGATCCCACGCGTTGTGTACAGAACAGAGTACAGTAGACATTTATTTCCTTGATAATTCCACATTTAGAAAAAACAATTGTTTTAGTAAATGTGTTGCGTTCAGTTCTCACAACATATTTGTGTTGTTAACAACATTTTTTTAATGAATATCATTATCTCTCGCCAAATCTTCTTTCTTTCTTAGTAATAAATAACCTTTGTGTGAATAAAATTGTATAAATCTCTCTACACAGATAGATACACATACAACAACATAAATATGTTGTGACAAGCATGAACGGTTCCAAGCGGCGCGGGTTCAATTCCCGCTTCGTTAAAATTTTGATGTTTCCTTAAAAAAAATCATTTTAAGTTGTATTTTAGATAAGATTGTTTTAAACTATATGTTTAAATGAATACAGTATTGTAGTCCTTAAGTGCAATGAGATGAACCTATATAGAGTATACTTGGTCCTTTGTATGACGTATTTTAATAAATATATATATAAAAATATTCAGCGGGATTTTCTTTTTTTTAATTTCTTCATATAAATATATGGGCCAAGAGAAATGAAATACTGTTATATATATTATCCATATTGCGGGTTCGATTCCCATGAGGGGGAGTCGTATACAATTGTACTCTATAGTAACAATCTCTCGGTCAGCTATGAAGTCCTGGTACCTGCCACTTGTCCCATACAATTGTACTCTATAGTAACAATCTCTCGGTCAGCTATGAAGTCCTGGTACCTGCCACTTGTCCCATACAATTGTACTCTATAGTAACAATCTCTCGGTCAGCTATGAAGTCCTGGTACCTGCCACTTGTCCCATACAATTGTACTCTATAGTAACAATCTCTCGGTCAGCTATGAAGTCCTGGTACCTGCCACTTGTCCCATACAATTGTACTCTATACTAACAATCTCTCGGTCAGCTATGAAGTCCTGGTACCTGCCACTTGTCCCATACAATTGTACTCTATAGTAACAATCTCTCGGTCAGCTATGAAGTCCTGGTACCTGCCACTTGTCCCATACAATTGTACTCTATAGTAACAATCTCTCGGTCAGCTATGAAGTCCTGGTACCTGCCACTTGTCCCATACAATTGTACTCTATAGTAACAATCTCTCGGTCAGCTATGAAGTCCTGGTACCTGCCACTTGTCCCATACAATTGTACTCTATAGTAACAATCTCTCGGTCAGCTATGAAGTCCTGGTACCTGCCACTTGTCCCATACAATTGTACTCTATAGTAACAATCTCTCGGTCAGCTATGAAGTCCTGGTACCTGCCACTTGTCCCATACAATTGTACTCTATAGTAACAATCTCTCGGTCAGCTATGAAGTCCTGGTACCTGCCACTTGTCCCATACAATTGTACTCTATAGTAACAATCTCTCGGTCAGCTATGAAGTCCTGGTACCTGCCACTTGTCCCATACAATTGTACTCTATAGTAACAATCTCTCCGTCAGCTATGAAGTCCTGGTACCTGCCACTTGTCCCATACAATTGTACTCTATAGTAACAATCTCTCGGTCAGCTATGAAGTCCTGGTACCTGCCACTTGTCCCATACAATTGTACTCTATAGTAACAATCTCTCGGTCAGCTATGACGTCCTGGTACCTGCCACTTGTCCCATACAATTGTACTCTATAGTAACAATCTCTCGGTCAGCTATGAAGTCCTGGTACCTGCCACTTGTCCCATACAATTGTACTCTATAGTAACAATCTCTCCGGTCGGCTATGAAGTCCTGGTACCTGCCACTTGTCCCATACAATTGTACTCTATAGTAACAATCTCTCGGTCAGCTATGAAGTCCTGGTACCTGCCACTTGTCCCATACAATTGTACTCTATAGTAACAATCTCTCGGTCAGCTATGAAGTCCTGGTACCTGCCACTTGCCCCATACAATTGTACTCTATAGTAACAATCTCTCGGTCAGCTATGAAGTCCTGGTACCTGCCACTTGTCCCATACAATTGTACTCTATAGTAACAATCTCTCGGTCAGCTATGAAGTCCTGGTACCTGCCACTTGTCCCATACAATTGTACTCTATAGTAACAATCTCTCGGTCAGCTATGAAGTCCTGGTACCTGCCACATGTCCCATACAATTGTACTCTATAGTAACAATCTCTCGGTCCGCTATGAAGTCCTGGTACCTGCCACTTGTCCCATACAATTGTACTCTATAGTAACAATCTCTCGGTCAGCTATGAAGTCCTGGTACCTGCCACTTGTCCCATACAATTGTACTCTATAGTAACAATCTCTCGGCCAGCTATGAAGTCCTGGTACCTGCCACTTGTCCCATACAATTGTACTCTATAGTAACAATCTCTCGGTCAGCTATATTGTAACGAGATATAGCGCGGCGTGGAGTTCCAGCACTCTCTCCGTATTTAAGAGACTGCATGTTGAGTTGTTGTTCTCTCTAAACACTACGTAACTCATTTAATTTGGACTTTCCATGTCCCTAAACCCCGGTAAAATAGTTTAATCACCGATTAGCACACAAGTAACTGTCAGTCAGTCAGATAATTAATTAAAAAAAAACATAAATAATTAAAACTCCTTATATTTTTTTCTATATCATATATTTCACCACATTTTTTTCATTTAGATTCCACATTGATATAATTGTTTAACTAAATTCATTTATCTACTATGAGATTATTTTACATACAAAGAGATATCATTATTATTATTACGACACTTAGACGACTATAATATTACGATTATATTGATTATAGACGCAAGCGAAGCTATTAATAACGACTAAGTAGTGATTATAACGACTAAGTAGTGATTATGACGACTAAGTCGTGATTATAACGACTAAGTCGTGATTTTGACGACTAAGTAGTGATTATGACGACTAAGTAGTGATTATAACGACTAAGTAGTGATTATGACGACTAAGTAGTGATTATGACGACTAAGTCGTGATTATTAACGACTAAGTCGTGATTATTAACGACTAAGTCGTGATGTTTAATGACAAGCCGTGATTATAAACGACTAAAACTACTTATTACGTATTATAGTCGTCTAAATGTGTTCCCTAACACGGGAATAAAATGTCAGCCAAAAATCTATCTTATTACAATAGTATTATCAATATTTGTCAAGCAATTTATGGATAACATAAAACAATAAGTTAAATGCACGTCAGTCATTTACTTATATTATTATAATATAATATTATTATTTAGCTTATAGTTAATCTAGTGATGAGTTTTACGTCTAACATTTATTTTTGACTTACAGATACATACATATGGCTTTATGTTCATTTGCCTTGAATAAAAAAAATTATGTCAAATATAAATTTAAGAGTTTTTTTAATATATAAGAGAGGAAATACTGTTTTTTTTTTAACAAATACAAAGTTATTAACTAATTTGATGTAGATTTTTTTCATCCAATTGGCATAAAGTTTTTATATCATGCACAAAAAAAATAAGTATAATAAAAAAAAACAACTCAATTGTAGTCATCAACCGTCATTTCTTACACTATGCTCGATAAAAAAATTGAATTCAAAGCTCTTTGTAAAAACTAGACTGAAGAAATGTTTACGGTGTACAGACATTCCTAGACAAGTTCTTAGGCTAGTTTTAGAATTTTTTAGAGGTAAAACTAGGGAATGCAAATCTCGCGAGATTGGGCCTCCAGCGAGATATCGCGATTTATGAACAACAATCTCGAAATTGGAGATAAATGTTAAAATAAATTAAAAAAAAAAAAAAAATATTTTCACGATTTCCAAACAAATGGAAATAATAAAATCATACAGTCTTCTCTTCTAATATCAAACAAAAATCTTTCAGTGTGAAGTTCTCTTATAATAATTAAAACTACTATTCCCGGTTAAAAAGGCCGAGATTTCCCGAGATCCAGATTGCATTTCCTAGACCTAAAACGGCTTTAGGCGTTTTTAGTAGCTTTTTTTTTATATACACTAGACACTCGGATTAGTAAAACCTGTAGGTATGAACACATCTCGCAATATTTATAGTTAAATTATATTAAATTTATTTTATTATGAACACGATGAAATCAAGTGTGTGGAATGTTTTTTTTTAAATGGCAACCTTTTTTTTTATATGTATTTTTTTGTGTTTACATTTACATTTACTCCAGCTTATAGCGTAGGGGGAATACCCTCTAGTGTCACGACCCTCTGTTCTCCATTCTAAGTTTTAGAGGTGACAATCGATTTTTTTTTATTTTTGGACACTATTAGTTTAACACATTTTCTCATTTATTCATTTTAAATGAATAAATTAAATTTGCAAAAAATATTCAGCATTTTTTTTATCACAATAATATTTGCTTCGCAATTGAAAGTCGTGGTTATTTTTTTTTTTTTAATTAAAGCTTCAAGCCAAATTTCAAATAAAACATTGATAAATTCAGCTTCTTTATTCACAATATTAATAATTTAAAAAAACGCGCACCGAGGAGTTCCGTACCTATTTCATAAGTGTTTTTATTTTTAATATATATTGTTATAGCGGCAATGGAAATACAAAATTTGTGAGAATTTCAGCTTTCTAGCTGTCACGGCTTATTAGATACAGCCTGGTGACAGACAGACAGACAGATGGACAGACAGACAGAGGATACCAACCAGAGGGTCCCATTTTTAACATTTAGGTACGGAACCATAAAAGAACAGATATCTATATATATATATATATATATATATATATATATATATATATATATATATATATATATATATATATATATAGCTTGTTGCTACCAGGTACCTATCGGGTGCTATAGTGTTTCCAAAGCATCTAGCAACCAATTTTTACAAATTACAAATTTTTATCCAAATCGGTCCAGCCGTTTAGGTATAGGGTGACAGACACACCTTATATATATATATATATATATATATATATATATATATATATATATATATATATATATATATATATATATATATATATATATATATATATATATATATATATATATATATATATATATATATATATTATTTTCTTATATACTACACAGTAGCCACTAAAAGTAATTATCAATTGTGAAATAATTTAAAACAAATATTTTAAATTTAAATTGAATTTGACAAAATAACATTTTATAAATAAAAAATTAATGGATAATAAATAATCAAATAAATATACAAAAAAATAAAGAGTCAAAATTGAATCCGTGACCGTCGAGTTTTTTAAAACAATGATTTAATACAATAAGTTTACGATAAGTAAAGTAAGTTTAAAGTAAGCTACTTCTATGTCTTTCGATCTAAATTAATTTAAAAAAAAAGTCAAACTTAAAAAAAATATCGTATCCAGGGTCGTCTTGGGATATGTTAGGGCCCTTGAAATCTAAGGACATGTTACCAGGTCA
Source organism: Dione juno (assembly GCA_037127375.1). Lineage (NCBI taxonomy): Eukaryota > Metazoa > Arthropoda > Insecta > Lepidoptera > Nymphalidae > Dione > Dione juno. The sequence continues at coordinate 618,291 of JAXRJS010000107.1, read as the reverse complement.
GGGGCTCCAAGTATAGTGTGGAAAACACGTTATATCCGTTACACATATCACAATAAGATTAAAAGTGAGGTAACCTAATAAAAAAAAGAAATTTTTGATTTACCCCACTTTCCTCTTAGGATATCATTTTTATACAATTGAAGATATATAAAACAATATGATTCAATCTACTGATGATTCGGAGTCCTCGTTTTTGGTAGTAATATGAAATGCTATGACCGGAATCGAACCTAGGACCATACAAGATCCCATCCCATAGAAACACCAAGAATATCCACCTGTGACGTCACGAAGGAGGCCTGAAAGTGAAAATTTAATAATATAAAAAGTCTTTCTGCCCACCATAGGGCGAATATGATGAGAAACTAAAAAAAAACTCACCAGCAGTAGGCGGTACAGAGACCGCCGCAAGACTCTGGAACATTCTGACCAATCCATACGAAGATGCAATCCTAGCTGTTCCGAAAGCGTCAGCCAAGAGCACCGGCACCAAAAGGAACCAGCAACCAAGGCATAAGCCGTAAGCACCTGGACAAATGAGGAGAGGAGTTAGTGGAGGAGGAATGAGGAGCTAGCGATCTGTTTGTCTTTATGTTTGGGCGAAGCCTGATTATTTCTTAGCTGACAAATATCTGTCCAAGTGCAAGCGGATTCGCGCACCGAGGGCTCCATATCAATTTCATAACTGTAAGTCAACGGGAAGTGCGCTGTGGCTTTGGATTTCCCGGCCATTTTCATACAAAGCTTACAAAATGCACAAACGCTTGTATCTCTTGATTGCCTTGATTTAGAAGCTTAATTTTTTCTTAACTCTAAGAGATCACAGATTTGGATATTTAATATTAATTTCAGCTCAATACCTCTACGCGATCTTGAGAAAAATGATTGTGACAGACGGACAACAAAGTGATCCTACAAGTGTAAAAAAAATGGAAGAAATCTGGCCAATTCGACACAGTATACCAAAAAAAGAAATGAGTATATCGATTTGTTCTGCGTTTTCGTCTATATTAGATATATTTTGATTTGAACAGCAATTTTCATGGTAGCCCCATTTACCTGAAGCTACCGCCAAACTCCACCAGGATGACAAACTTGGTAGAGAAAGAACTGCCACACCAGCTATCAGGATACTGTGATAAGAAACATTATAATAATAATTAGTATCATTTATATAATCATAATTTATAAATCTTGGAAAAAGAGAGAATTAAGAAATTTCTAAACATTTTGAGTCCAGATTATTATGGAAAAAAAAATATTTTAATCCATAACTTAGTCTACCAGAGCGGAGTGGGGATTATTCCAGTCGGATTCTCTTAAACAACTCCTCAAAGGTCTCCAGACAAACCAGTAGTTGTTACAGTACTTGTTACTGGAAACATGCTTATATATATATATATATATATATATATATATATATATATATATATATATATTATATATATATATATATATGTAATACCTTAATATATACGCCTTTCGTCTGCAAAATAGATGTAAATCACAGAGGTATCCCAATCCAAGTCGTCCGCACAAGTCCAGAATAGCACTGATAGCTACTAGGTGTCCTGGAAATATAAAATTCAATCTATACATATATATATATATATATATATATATATATATATATATATATATATATATATATATATATATATATATATATATATATATATATATATATATATATATATATATATATATATATATATATATATATATATATATATATCTATATATATATATATATATATATATATATATATATATATATATATACATTGTCTGTATGTGATTTCAAAATAAGCTGAGCTTTTTCGAGTGCATATTATAGTTACTAATCTTTACTAAAACATAAAACAATTTTTATGATTTTTATGAAACTCTCCAGAAGATAGAAGATGGGTGTGGAGCAACACTTGGGCTATTTTTATCCCGCTATTTCCGCAGGATCCAGATCTATACGGGAAAAACTTTTTTACTCTAACTTGTCTAAGTCCGAGAACATCGATCAAACGAGCAAAGCTGCGAGCGAGTCGCTAGTAATCAAAATAAATGGCAAAGAGAACTTAGTGCCAAGTCTCCGGTTTTCAGCGGAATTCTTCAGCCAAGACATTCGTATCGGGTGGTGGAAATAATGACGCACTTTGCTCTTACCGGAGTAGGGATGAGGGTCAAATGGTCACGCAGCAGCTTGTATATATGAAACAAATACCAGGAGAAGTAAGGAGAAACAACACTGGCAGTGGTGAAGTGTGATTATTTTCTGAAGGTAAGCCGTAAAAAGAAATCAGTCACAACAATATAATAACTGATTTGCACAAAATATTGTTGTTAGTTAATTATTAATTTTCATATAATATTTATTTATTTATTAGCATTTGCAAAAGGTAACACGGCATGGGAATTGTGTTAAATGGACACCTAGCCACTGCTAGCTAGGTAGCTCCTCCAGCTACCTCCAGACTAACTTGAGCTTGAGCTTAAGATTGAGTTCCACCACTCGACACGCAATGACTTCAAAATTGGACAATACGTGGAGAACGGAGAATCTTAACACTAGGTTCCCTCTGCCTACCCTGCTATATAAAAAACTTACCAGCAGCAGCCTTACTATGTCCAACAGCGACAGTATAAGCTGGTAGATAGTACAGTGCGTAAGGAGATCCGCAGGACATGAGGCCAACTGACGCACAGAGGAGGCCAAAGCGCCAGGACTTCAGAAGAGATACGTCTAGATACCTGAAGACATGATGAGGAAATTGGTGAAATATGGTGGTGGGCGTACTTAAAATCCATCCATCCGTCTAAGAGAATACAAATAGTACCTTGAAATCTTCTCAACACATCCTCTCTTCTCCTCTTTTTCTTCTACGTTCTCCTCTTTTAATTCTTCTTCGTCCTTCTTCACGCTGTTCACCGGTTCGGAGAGTTTGCTCTGTATTATTCTACTTGGTAATGGCGGCTTGATGTACAGAGATCTAGAATTTATATTGTACATTTAGGTTTTGCTTTGGAAATTATATATATATATATATATATATATATATATATATATATATATATATATATATATATATATATATATATATATATATATATATATATATATATATATATATATATATATATATATATATATATATATATATATATATATATTTTATAAATTTCATCAAATAGTAGATTATGACTTTTTACATATTAATAATTTAAAATTGTGAACCTCACGTAGCAGGTTATGCAGAGGAGTACCATGGGAGGGATTTTACGTTTAATATTAGGCACTCCGTCTCTCATTTACGCCAAATTTACGAATTACATGTTCATAGTTGAAACTGAATGTCACACTTTGTCTTCTTGCCAGATTGAAGAGATTAAATAATTCCCTCCCCCGAGAAGGGAACGAACCCACAACCGATACATTTAGAGACGCTGAGCCGCTGCTCCATAGAGTAATATCAAGAAAATTACCGACTCAATTTCCTGCCTCTAGCTTTGTACACGCACGTACTGTCGGTGGAGAGGTCCTCCACTGAGTGTAAGATTGAAGAGGACCGAGTGGGTCTTAACCGAAGTCGTGCCACGTCACGAGGTAGCCCTAAAAAATGTAGCAGGTTAAGCACAACAATAATATTGGGTACGAAGAAAAATGCACACAACAATACACATTTGGGTTAAAAATGGGTTCCATAATGGGTTTTACATAGAATGGGTACAAGTAAAAATGGTCACAACTAAAATAGTTTCCACTAAACAGATTATAATAAAGATGGGCTCAATAAAAATAAGTTAAGCTTAAAATAGACACATCGGTAAGTCGTTTTTAGTAAAAAAAATTAAAAATTATTTACTAAGAAACTGAGTCCGATGCCAATTTAGTATTATTGATTAATTTGTTAAATATTTTTTTACCATCGGTACCAAAGGGAACCCATTATCAAAACAATCCATTCATCATTCCACCTCATAGTGATACATTGTGACATACATACATGCAAGTCACACACACACACACACACACACACACACACACACTCAAACACACACACACTCACACACACAGAGACACACACTCACTCAAACACACATATACACACTCACACACACTCACTCAAACACACACACACTCACCAAACACACACACACACACACTAACCAAACACACACACACACACACGTGTGCCACGATGGCCTCTTACTACAATTTTATTTAATCAAATGAATTTACTCCTCACCAACAACTCCCAGCACGTCCAATCCTTCTGAATCTTCTGAATCCGACATTTGTGATTGTAATGGAGGTCGCGGTACCTACAACATACAAATTTAGTTTGTAAGTTAATAGTAATAGTATAATGGTATGCATATTTCCACGCTTGGCAATGCTTGGCAAGCGTCCACATATATGATTGTGTGAACGGAGTGTATGGAGCTTGTTAGAGCTTGCAAGAGCTTGTTGGCGATTCGGGACAGTGTCGGTTTGTGTTTTTTTGTATATCAGATTCAAGAAATATTATGAGAACCGCATGCGACGTATTTACACGTTGGCGCTTGGAGCTTGTGGCGGCTTGTCTAGGCTTGCCAAGTGTGGCCCCTTGGATACTGTATATAAGCATTACTTAATTGGCTAGTGTATGGAGAGTCATCTTGAAATATTTTAAAAAAATTCTTTAAGAAAACATGAAAATTTGAACGAAGCGGGATTTGAACCCGCGCCTCTTGTTTACCTTCCAACCGCTCTGACCCCTAAGCCATGCGCTCTTATGAAGCTGCGTCGAACAATGTAATAAGTTGTGAAAACGTATAAGAATGTTGCCAGCTACTTACAATACTATGCTGTCATAGCATTGATTACAAGTTACGCGTGTAATGTATCTATCTATAATGTAACGACTATCGATTTTTTTATCGATATTTTTATCGATTTTCGCGATATTTAGCCATTTTACCGAATGAATATTGTTTTTTTTTTTTTTTAGAAATACAATATTTCTAATTTCGAAGCTGTCAGTCAGTCAATACACCTGTGACCTCTATATAATACAAGAAATGAATCATTTAAAAAAAAATCCTTTTGGAGATCTTAAGGAAACGCGCCCGCTCTAGTTAGACCGTCCAATACAAATGTAAAGCGGAGAGCACAGCGTCTCTACACTGCGTTCTCTGCACCTATCCTGCTATGTGCGGGACACATGATATACTCACTTCTATTAAACTAGGATGAATGATCTCAGTCAGTAAGTTTGTGCGTTTGTCGTCGCAAAGTAAGGCATTCTTTTGGTTCAATGTCATTTCCGTTTCCGTTTGGAATAGGCTTTGTAGTTTGTTGTCTTTGCTAGCAACTGTCGTTTTACCTAAAAAAAAAAAACTTTAAATAAAAAAAAAAAAATCCAAAAAACACTAACTTTAATATATACCAGTTTATTAGAAATTTAAGAATAGGAATCGAACCCACGACCGTCTGGTTGGTATCTAAACAATAAATAAAATTATTTAAATCAAGCAATCATTTATCATATCAACAACAGTTTGCTTTCAATGATTTTTTTTTTTGGTATATATTTTTTTTTTTTTTAAATATTTCTAGGCCAACTTTAGATTGCTTTGTCTTAGATGCCCAATTTTTCGTTAGTCTTGTCTTTCTTGTACCTGTCATGTACCTGGACACGTCCACGGAGGGTTCACAAAGTACTCCTGTAACGGTTCATCTAATTTTATTCATCTAACCTAAGGAACCCTAGAAATGCCCAAAGAGAATCTGTTCACGTACAATTGATTTGAAATTGATACGGAACTCCGTCTGCGCGTGTCCAACTCGCGCTTAACGTATTTTTTTTTAAATTACCTATCCTCACGAATGCTCCTCCACACAACACAATAGAGATCGTCCCGTTACCTATATTAATATAGACAGTGTCGTTACCCTCCGTTATGTCATTCAACAGTGTGGTGTTCTCCGTGGTGGTGGTGGTGACCGGGGTGTTGGCGCGGAGAGATGGTGGGGGGCGATACAATGTCGCGGAAACGCATACGTGCAGCATACCAGCACCTGTAGTGTATTTCTTTTTGTAGCCTTCTATAATATTAGACTAGCGACGCTATCTCTTACTTACTCTAATATAATATGGGAGGTATTGTATTTATAATATTTTTTCTTTGAAATCGGTAAAAAAATTGTTTTCTCCATATAAATATGTATAGCCCAAGTGTAACTCCATAGCTTTTTCTATCTTTTAGTGAAAGTTTCATAAAAATCGGTTGAGCTGTTCCTGAGATTAGCCCAGACAAACGCAACGACGGACAGACAAAAAAATTTAAAATGTGGCTTCATGTTATATATATATATATATATATATATATATATATATATATATATATATATATATATATATATATATATATATATATATATATATATATATATATCTTCTTCTTCTCTTCCTGGCATTAGTCCCGGCTTTTGCCAGGGTCTGCCTTCCGACTAAGACCAATCGGTCCATATGAGTGGCGAAGTGGTTATTAGTGGAGCGATTGCCATCTGACCTCCAAACCCATTACTGGGAGAAACCAAGAAAGGAAAGGGAATAAGAGGCAGAAAGACTTGGAATATAGGGGAGGGACACCACTTACATGGATTGGATCGGGTTATGAAAGTGGTGGCTCGAGGTCCCGGGGTCGCGTACCCGTATGCCGGAAACCAAATATCGGACAGATAATTGGCTAGACACCCTCTGAGATGGTATATATATATATATATATATATATATATATATATATATATATATATATATATATATATATATATATATATATATATATATATATATATATATATATATATATATATATATATATATATATAATATATATATATATATATATATATATATATATAATATATATAATATATATATATATATAGATATATATATATATATATATATATATATATATATATATATATATATATATATATATATATATATATATATATGAAACTTTACAGTAACATAGCTCATATATCAGAATTTATGATGAATGAATGCTTTTGTTAATAAATCAATCTCCACGTTTTTTTCCACATATGGCAGTACGATATTTGAACCTGCTACCTTTTTTGAAATCATTTCTGTTATTGTCTAAAGCTTAACTTTATCTATCCTGCTATATGCGGGATACAGCGTGAAACAAAACCTCACCTAAAAGCAAATATGTTCCATGTAGACCGTAGGTGTCTACAAGTTTTTCTATGAGCATTGGAAAAACGAAGCTGCCAGCAGCCGTCCCGCTCACACATATGCCGTTTGCCAGAGCCCTGAAAGAGAGATATATAGTTGACATCAACATATTCTCATTGAGATAGGCCTGTATATATATATATATATATATATATATATATATATATATATATATATATATATATATATATATATATATATATATATATATTTGTACACGATATATAATTTTTACCTGTGCTTATCGAAATATTGTGACACTATCACAATGCCAGGAGTCGTCGATAGACCGCCACCGATACCTGAGGAGTCATTGGTTTTAGTTTAAGCATCATTAGCATCTGTCACAAAGACTGTCAGTCACAAAGTCCCCTTGTGACTTAGGAAAAGGAAAGAGGGGGAGCCGGGTAGGCCGTGTCCACTCCAGTGTAGTGTGGTTACCCCCAGACCTTTTTAGTAACAAGAAACTAGAGCAGCAAAATTTAACTAAACTTTACCCTAAATTTATTCAAAGTCTATGAGCTAGAGTCAACGAGGTGTGGCATTTTTGTAGTAATTAAAAACAAAAATTGTTGGAAAGAGGACTACAAGAGAAACTTGACACTAGATTCTCGACACAAAATGACTCAAAGTCCATAAAAACAAAACTTACCAGTCATTACACCAAACAACAACTTACCAGTCATAACACCAAAACTCAACAGTAAGTGTAGTAAGCCCGTACTAAAGTATGACACGGCGAGTCCTGTCGCACAAAACAGACCTCCGATGAAGACCACTAGTCTACACGAATACTTCTCACACAGTGCTGATGATAAGGGAGCTGGAAAGTAAATAATAAGTAAGTAAGTACGTAAGTAGATAAGTAAGTAAGTAAATAAGTAGATCAGTAAATAAGTAAGTAAATAAATAAAAATAAGTAAGTAAGTACGTAAGTAAGTAAATAAGTAAGAGAGAGTTCAAGTATCACGTAATGCAATTTGGGGGAAACGGGGGTTGGAGGGGGGATTTGTACAAACTCGGGTCTCGTAAAAACTTTACGATGCGTTACAAGGGCGGGAGGGGGTCTTTCTTACAAAACGTTACGTAACATGGTTTTTTTTTAATAAAAAACGATATGATGATGAGGAAATGATAAATTATGACTCCCTTCAACATTTTGATCCTCGTCACGACGAGAAAGGAATGACTAAAGAAGTATAGACAGCTCGAAAATAGCACACAGAACATCCAACAGAACCAAATCTAGCGTGGTATAGCGTTCACGTCCGTGTATAACAGTATACCATCTAAGACATCTAAATTGTGGCGGTATAACCACACAAAAGCTAAAATCTCAAATATCAAACCTGATGGCGGGCAGCAGCGTCATTAGTGAAAGTTTTTCGGCCGCTGCGGTCACCAGTCCACCTGTCAAGCGTGGTGACTAAGGCATTTTTCCTCTAGATATAAGTAACAACTTAAGTCTACGGCCCCCAGTTCCCGGTAGTCACACTATTCCTAGCCACGGTACCGGCTATGGTAACGGTGTGATAGGGGTGCTAAGAATCCCCAGGTTACGACAGGGCACTATAAACAGCTGTATCTGGAAACTTTCATCGGACGCTCTCTACGGTTGAACGAACACCTCGCAGAATTTGAAGTAGAGTTAAGTCGAATCAACTGGCAGATAGTAGGTCTATCAGGACTCCGAAGACAGGGAGAGGAGACCATAATACTGGATACCGGTCACTTACTCTATTTCAGAGAAGGTCACCAACTATCCCAAGGTGGCGTTGGATTTATGACCCACAAATCACTAAAAAAACAACGTCGTGGAGGTTGGCAGTGTGTCAGAGAGGGTGGCGTAACTTGTCGTAAGAATAACCGATAGGTATTGCCTGAAGGCTATATAAGTGTACGGCCCTACGCTAACACACCCTGACAACGAAGTCGTAGCCATGTACGTCTCGGTCGGTCGCATACCAAAACCTACTACACGGTTGTATTGGATGATCTTAATGCTAAAGTATAGAATAGAATATGATGAATCAAGAATAGGAAAATTCGGCTATGGGCGTAGAAACAACCGAGGGCAAATGCTGGTAAACTTCCTGGAGTCCCAGAGGTTATTTCTGATGAATTACTTTTTTTCAAAACAAGCCCCAAAGGAAGTGCACGTAGCAAAGCCCTAAAATGGTGCTACTAAAAATGAACTCGACTATATCATCTAACAAACGTCATATATTCAGGGATTTTCTGTGATCAACAGGTTTAGCACCGGAAGTGATCATCGTCTTGTAAGGGGCTCCCTAAATATAAGCATAAAATTAGAAAGAGCTAGATTGATAAAGTCGACCATAAGACCATCTCTTCCCAAAGTTGAAGCTGGTTGTAAAGCTTTCCAGCTTGAGCTGTAGAATCGATTCGCCATATTGGAAACCACGCAGGATGTTAACAACGCTAACAACAGTCTGTTGCGTGTCGTCCGTGAAGTGGGACAAAAACATTTTCGATCATCGACCAATCGACATAAATCAAAGTTTGACTCAAGTGAGACTCTGGAACATATGAGGAAACGACGCGAACTCACTAATATCTCACGGTCGGAGCGACAGATACTTAACCAGAAGATGAAAATATTAATGAGACGTGATGTGAGGCGTTCGAATACCCAGTACGTTGAGGAGCCTGTAGCATGTAATAGGGGCTCAAATGTCTTACCAAAGTCACACACCTCCGGTTGTCACTTGACAAAACTCAGAACTTCAAAAGGAACCACCGTTACCTCTAGGCCAGAAATTCTCTCCGAAATCGAAAATTTCTATAAGGACTTATATTTATCAAAATTACCACCACCCAAATCCCACAACGCGGATGACCCACGAGCCAGACTTAGTCGCCATCTATCGGACGAGCTTCCTCAACTTTCTCAACTCAAGAACAACAAAGCTCCGGGGAGGATGGAATAACAGTGGAGCTTCTTAAAGCTAGAGGCACACCTGTTTTGGTAAAGCTGGTGAATCTCTTTAATTCTATTCTCCATAATGGCGTTACACCAGTGGCATGGAGCTTGGGTGTGGTGAAATTATTCTTTAAAAAGGGTGCACCAGATACACCGATGGTCGATGGAGCCATCACGTGTTAGAGTGGAGACCGCGCTTAGGCAAACGTAGTGTAGGACGACCTGCAGCAAGATGGACAGACGATTTAAGGATGTGTGGTGGCTGGCAACGGATGGATGCGAGCTGCCCAAGACCGGGATGGTTAGAGCTCTATGAGGGACGGCAACACGCTGAAGAAAAAAAAACCAAAAAAAAAAGATAAACACTATAACATTACTTTTTGCGACTTTGGGGTAAAAATGGTCACTTAAGTGTTACGTAACGTTTAGAGACAGGGGGGGGTGGGGGGGGCTGTTACAGGAAAACGTTGCGTTACTAGAGGGGGAGGGGGTTACGTAATACTTGAACGCTCCCTAAGTAAGTAAGTAAGTAGATAAGCTTATAAGTAATTAAGTAAGTAGATAAGTAAATAAGTAAGTAAGTTCATAAATAAGTAAGTACTCGTACTAACACACCAAATCAAGATATAATATTGATATTTGCAATATTCGGAACAGTACAACAGGCCTTGTCGCTAGGAGGGCGGTCTCAGCCAGGCTTTTTGGTTGAGGAAAAAATAAAAGAAAAAGGGCAGATGTACTAAGGAGATATAAGTATATATATAGACTAATATGATATATATATATATAATATATATATATATATATATATATATATATATATATATATATATATATATATATATATATATATATATATATATATATATATATATATATATATATATATATATATATATATATATAATATATATATATATATATATAGATGTTTACAAATTAATAAGCATATGTCATGAGGAAAACACAAAACATTTCAATGAAGCTTTTTTTTTAAAGTTTGATACTCTCAGGTTGTTTGAGTTTTGGGGTTAAGGAATTCCACAAACTGACGGACAAAAATATTAGAAGTTTCAATTATTTGTCAAAACAAGTCCTAGGATATATATATATACAAATGAAAAAAAATAAAAAAAATTTAATCATGATTGACACGAGTCCTATTTTTTTTTTCATTTGAGCCAGTTATATATTAGGAAGTAAACTGCATCCGTGTGTTGAAGGAACCAAGTGTTAAGACACTCCGTTCCCCGCTTTCCGCCACTCTTTTGGTTCTTCTTTTGGGGCACACCACGCTTTGCCTTGTTCATTACTTTTACATCAATTAATCAATAAAATATATAATTGACATTAAATTTTAACATCAATTAATATTAAATAACATGAGGTAATAGAAAAAAAAAACAAAAAGTGATATAAACACCTTTAAAAGGACAAAACTCACCCAAAGCCAAACACAATGTGGACAAAGCAGCTGGAATCCAAGAAGCGACACTCTCCGATGAATCCGGAAACGTTTCCATAATCTCTACATAAAGTACTCCATACGACTTGAACAGCCCGGCGACCCAGAACTGAACCATGAAGGCACCGAACACCACTACCCAGCCGTAGCCTCCGTCTGGAGGTGATGACATGCTGAAAAATGGACATTGATTAGTTCCTCCTTTGTATTGATATAGATAAGTGAAGGTCAGGAAGGACTTAGTACTAAGATAGTCCGTGGACTTGCCAGAGAGACCTCAGTATTAACACACTTTGAGCAATTTAAAGTCAAGATAAAAAACATATTGTTAGGGAAGGTATATTATTCACTCCAAGAATATTATACGGATATTAGTGTGAGGAGTCGAGTACTGTTGATGCTCATTCGGGAGGCTGTAAATAGTTGTAAATATATTGTTAATTTACATTACAAAGAGCAACTGTCGAGTTTCTCGCCAGCTCTCCTCAGCAGAACTGCCCTCCGAGCGGGCTGTAGCTTCTTTAAGGACTGACAATAGTGACACTTGTGTTAATTAACGATTCGAAAGTGCTTGAAATAGCCTAATTGAATAAAGAATATTTTGATTTTGATTTTAACACATTCCGTTCCTTGCTTAGACAGAGACATTTCTAAGATCTGATTTGAGAAAGTGACAAATAAGCCAGTAAATAATTGGAGCGTATGGCTCCAATCACATAAGGTGAGCTTATACTTGGATCACAAATTAAGCACTGTTTTTTGTTTTCATGGTAGATGTCTGATCATGGACTTAACGAACTCATGGTATATTAGGGTGTTTCATCCCTGACGTTTAAAATCCGTACTCACTCGGTGGAGCCATTGTGCGGCCTAAGTTTTCTGGACGCGGCGAGCAACGGGCGCGCGGTGACCGACGACAGCGTCAGTAGCGAGTCCTCCTCCTGGTCGGTTGGGGACATCGCTGACAGGTAAGCTCCCACTTGCTGTAAACATAAAAATACTCGCATATTATCAATTCTTGTAGATATAATATGATTTTGTTGGCTTCAGTTTTCTGTGGAAGCAAACGTTTTATTAAGTTACAGGATTTAAAGGAATAAATAAACTAATTAACAAAGATCCCACCAAAACATTTTTATGGTAAATATTGCTAAGATGGGTCGGACTGTCAAAAAGTTGTCAGATTTCATGTACAACCAAGTTTCTATCTCAACACGCCCAAGTAACTCAATGTACAAGGCTTAATATGACGCTGTTCCATTGTGACACGATTGGTCTCCAAAATACCTCCCCCGTTATTTACTGGATGACTGACAGTTAAGGCTCAAACCACATACGTTCTTTGCAGATTGTAGGGAAAGAATAAGAGAACTTCGTATTAGGACAGGGAAATCATATGGGGATATTGACATATGACGTTGTCTTCTAAGAAACATTTTGCTAAGAATACATAAAGTCCATACAAGGGCATCAATTAACTTGCGAAATAACATAGTAAAATGTGTACAAAACACTTACACTGGCTAACGGCAACTCTAGCAGCAAGCTAACTGGCCTTTCCCTCGGCTCGACGCGTTCACTTTGCTCTGGAGGTGCTGACTGGATGGATAGCATGGAACCAGCCTTGTCCGGTGAGAGGACCTGGAGTCAGATTATTATTTTTATGCGATAGGCACAAAAATCTTAAAGTGTGCTAACCAGGGGCGTAGAATAGAGGCTCCAGGTAGCACGTACCAGGTATCACTTGAGAATAATTTGGTGCCCACTCTGAAAGCTAAAGTGTAGAAAATTCGTTACTTATATTGAATTTGAATGAAAATTGCATATAAATAATGTTTTAATTTCACGCCACACTGGCATTTAACCATGTAAAACACTGGAGGCAAAGAGCTCCCTTGGGAAATATCTCTAGATACGCCCTCCTTTTACTTCATAATATAAAATTAATTGAATGTATTTCAATGAATAGGAATTTATTTACTACAAGCCACATATGTATATATATTGCGGTAAAAATACTTTAGTACCAATTGTAATAGACTTAAACTTAAACATCCTAAATTCGTTTTCTGGCTGGAAATCGAACAAACGTAACTTACACCTTCCATGTGAATGGCAACGAGTTTTTAAAAATATACAAAAAAAATACGGCGTTAGGGGGCCAAGTCATAGAGCAGAGTATAATATAAAAATACTAGCGGCCACCCAGACTTCGTCCACTTGGACTTTAATTCCAAACATAAATATAGCCTGTCTATATATAATAGGCTTTCTCAATAAATGGACTACTGAACACAAAAATATTTTTCAATTTAGAACCATTAGTTCCTGAGATTAGCGCGTTCAAAGAAACGAGCAGACAGACAAACTCTTCAGCTTTATATTATTAGTATAGATTTTAAAGCTTGGAAAGTATGATTCACTATTTAACCTTTAAAACATTTTAACAGCTAAACGTTACGAGCCAAGTACTTAAGTCACATAAAAATCAATACAGCATTGAATTCTTCACATTATTAATAAGAGATTCACGCTTTATCCCATATAGCAGAAAGAGCCCCAAGAACTCCGTTCTCCAAATTTCACCTGAATTCCTCAGGCTGTACTTAACGCCGTAAAAAATAAAGATACCTCAGCAATGGGGTCAGCTGACATCTCGATGGAGCATGACACTGGCACCGTGGTTGCTGGTGGCGCTGATGTGCCGAGGATCTGACCGTCCAGCTTCGACAACTCCTGGAAGCATATTAAAGATAACAAATAGGTTACAATAATGGGCATGTCATTTGAGACGGTAAGGGAGGCGCTCCGTTACCATGGTGTGCCTCTCTATCTCCGGCGACTGTTAAATAACTACCTCAAAGACAGAGTAGTGTTATGGACAGGGGGAGACGGAAGCATCAGTCGTCGCAATGTTAGATTTGGGGTTCCACACCGGTCCGTTTTAGGCCCGGTTCTATGGAATATCGGGTACGATTGGCTCTTACGCTATCGCCTATTTCCTGGGGTGGGTGTCATCTGCTATGCGGATGACACGCTCGTCACAGTCCGAGGGGCGAACTATAGCGAGGTGGCACGTTGGGCAGAAATCGGCTCTCACCGCATTATCGACCGCATTACTGCACTGGGTTTGAGGGTCTCTAGTTCCAAAACAGAGGCCCTGCTGTTTCATGGTCCGCGCAAGGGACCCCCCCCCCCCCTGTAGGGCTACATTACGTATCCAGGGTCAAGACGTAGAGGTACGGGCGGAGATGAAATATCTGGGCCTGACTTTGGATGGACGATGGTCGTTTGCACCGCATTTTGCTCAAGTTGCGCCAAAGCTTGTAAAGGCCGCCGGTGCCCTAGGTAGGTTACTGCCGAATGTCGGAGGGCCGGACTCTTTATGCAGACTGCTTTATGTTGGCGTATTGAGATCTATGGCGCTGTACGGTGCACCGGTGTGGGTGGATTCTCTCACCGCTCGTAATAGGACCCAACTGCATAAAGCGCAGCGGATTATAGCAGTGGGAGTCATCCGGGGATACTGTACCGTATCATGGACGGCGGCTACTCTCTTAGCGGGTGATCCACCTTGGGAGATGCAGGCGGAAGTGCTTGCTAGAGTGCATGCATTCCGGGCAAGCGAGCGGTCCCGAGGCGAACGATCATCGAGGGAGGATATCGCGCGAATCAGAAAAAGGGCTGACGAAGCTCTAATCCTGCGATGGAAGGAGGACCTAGAGTCCCCAGCGGCAGGCCTAGTAACGGTAGAGGCGATCCGACCACACTTAAAACGCTGGGTAAGGAGAAAGTTCGATGTCCTGACGTTCAGGTTGGTGCAGGTACTGACGGGGCATGCACGGGGATTGCACGTCGGGAGCCGTCGCCGGTGTGTCATGAGTGCAACGCGCCAGTTGACTCAGCACAACACACTTTTGCCGAATGCTCCGCATGGGCCCCACAACGCTGGGCTTTGATGACTGTAGTTGGTGGTGACCTCTCTTTCCAATGTGGCAGGGGCCATGCTGGATTGTGAGAGAAGCTGGTCCTCGATGGTCTCCTTCTGCGAATCTGTTGTCGCATTGAAGGAGGCCGCGGAGCGGGCACGTGAGTCCAGTGCAAATGTAGACCCTCTCCGCCACCGGAGGTGAAGGAGATGGAGAAGGCACTTTCAAGAAGTTCAACTCCTCCTACCCTAGAGTGGAAACTACGGGATTCTTGTGATCCTCCTCTTCCAAGTCGTGGAGGCTCCAGATACCCTTGGAACCTCAGAGCAGAGAACCGTAAAGACGATGGTGGCTCGTATATATATATATATATATATATCTATATATATATATATATATATATATATATATATATATATATATATATATATATATATATATATATATATATATATATATAAATATATATATATATAATATCTATATATATATATATATATATATATATATATATATATATATATATATATATATATATATATATATATATATATATATATATATATATATATATATATATATATATATAACTAACACTAACATATATCACTACGGGCTATCACTAACATATATCACTATAGGCTATCACTTACAGCTGTCACAATCATCTTTCACTGTTATCTAACACTATCAGATATCACGTTTAGCTATCAGTGTCAGCTATACGAAATTATAGCGTGAAGATAAAAATATTATAATTCTTTGCAAAGGGATCGAAATATATATATATATATATATATATATATATATATATATATATATATATATATATATATATATATATATATATATATATATATATATATATAATATATATATATATATATATATATATATATATATATATATATATATATATATATATATATATATAGATATATATATATATATATATATATATATATATATATATCACATCACGTTAATCCTGTCTATATAGTCCACTGTATCTGCTGAATGTGCAGCTGTTAGCAACTCGAAGAGTGGACGAAGCCGCGATAAAAGCTGGTATACCGGATTTCATCCCACTATCAGCAATTTATAATGTAATTATGTCATAGAAGATCGTTTCATGTTGAAGCCCATACAGTTGATTTACGTAATAACAAGACTAGACCCCCTAGACTCAGTGGAAGTGTGGAAATGTCTAACATTTGTGTGTGTGTTCTTGTGTGTGTTCACGCTGTGTCCCGCATATAGCGGGATAGGCGGGGACCTAGTGTTAAGACACTCCGTTCCACGGAGGACGGTTCGGCTTCTCTCCGTGTACTGGAAGTGGGCAATGACGTGGAAGTGAATAAACTATAAGTCTCTCATAAGAGGATTTCAAACAAAGCCTCTGGTATTTAAGTAGAAAGTAGTTGATAATCTCCATTATGGCACAGTTGCCGATACTTCCGTCAATCAATAGGAAACTCAAACAAAGTAATATCTGTAGTTCGTTTCATACAAAATGAGTGCATACGAACGTAAATTTAAGTTTGTAATTTTTTTTAAAGTCTTACTTCCTCTAGGCACTTTTTAGTATTGAAATATTAAAAAAAGTGTCTAGAAAAGTCTGTTGTTACCTTCGAATTACAATTTAGTTCTAAAACCGTATCCACGCTATCGAATCACTTAAAGACCTTCATACATATAGATTGGAAATGCTTAAAATCAATAATACTTTAACGAAGAACGAGCAAACGACATATAAATATATATATATATATTATATATATATATATATATATATATATATATATATATATATATATATATATATATATATATATATATATATATATATATAAAACTCTTCCGTAATGAATGACTGACAGGCGAAGCACAGACATGTAGTGCAGGGGGAGACTGAGGGGGCGGAGACCAGGTTGACGACGGGAACGAGAAAAAACAGCTTCTTAATTTTTTTTCTTAAAAAAAAATATTTTAAAAAATCTTCCTGCCTGCTATGGGCACAGGATCGTGGGGATGGGAGGGGGAGGATCTTAGAACATCCATGGTGCCCACCCCATTAATTATAGTAACAAAAAAGATAAAAATACATTCTTATATAAAATTCCAATGCCATGTCATACCAGTCGGGCTGTTAACAAGACAAAGCGCGGCGTTGAGTGCCGCCACTCAACGCGCAATGGCTCAATACCTCGAAAGGAGAAAACGGAGTGTCTTCACACTCTACCTCCCTAACCTAAGCCTGGCTAAGAAAAAACTGGAAAACACAGCCTGAAAAAAACACGCTATCTTAATGACTTAAACCTTATAGTAAAAGAATCGACCGCTTCCGCTGTCTGTACACAGTAGTGACGTCGAGCGTCGACCCGAAAATCGATATAAATGAGTCTAGTCTAGAAGTTAAATAAATGAGTCTAGATAGAACTCTTTAATTGTGAAGTGAGACAACATTCAAATTCAAAATCAATTTGAATTTGAAATTGATTTTGAATTTCAAATTCAAATTGATTTTGAATTTGAATTTGAAAATTTCAAAAAGTTTTTGTGTGCATTCAAGCTTAAGTTCAATTTTCGCAATTTATTTCATTTGTTCAAGCAAGAAGCGCGGCGTTCGGTTCCGCCACTCTAGACTCTATGGTTTCAAAAACGGGGTGAGGTTGGGTCGCTTGGGATGGGGGGGAGGGTAGGTAAATGCGGTAAAAAATCTATATTTAACTTAGCTAATTATAAAGGAGACACGATCAGGATGGGCACAGTATAAGATGGCAAAGACGTGCTGCGATTTGGAAAGTTGAAGAAACTGAGCCCATGGCATAGTAAATTCCATAGTACAGCGTTTAGTTGCGCCAGCGCCATTCAAAAGGTAGAGAACGGAGAATGGAGAGGACCGGAGAGAAATGTCTTGAATAGGAACAAATAGTATGCACTTACGCAAGTTATTTCAGTCTACACTGCGGGTATTATGACCTGGAACTGACCTAAAATGACCTAGGAAGTAAAATTAACTACAGGTCAAATCCAGAGGTACCAACTTCAAATGGGGGCAGGAGTTTCTCTGACGCAGATGAGATGGTAAAAAGCTGCATTTTCCAGGGTTTTCTTTTAGGTTTCATTGTTTTTAGGGCTCCGTACGTCGGGAAAAGAACCGGAAATGTCTGTCTGTTTGTCTGTGTGTTTGTGTGTTAAGACTTTTTGTCAAGAATACATTGTATTATCAAGTTGAAATATATATTTCATACTAAGTATTGTTTTCGGTTTTTGAGAACGTTTGATTTCCCGTTAGCTTTTATATATTTTTAACTTCGCTTTTATTTAGCTTCCGTCGTATTTATGTGTATCTATATGTATATATATGTATGTATGTATGTATGTATGTATGTATGTATGTGTGTGATCTTGACTGACTTTGCCATCTCAGGTTCGATAACGATACAATATTGCCAAGATAAAACTTAATGTAATAATAGTATATATATATATATATATATATATATATATATATATGATTTCGAAACATTGCATATTGAGCGGCGGAACTCAGCGCCGCGGCTTGTAGGAGAAGGAGTAGGGAGTCGAAAAAAAAATCCTTATCAATCCCTTATCAATACAAGTGTCTTTTACAATGACATTAAGCTTTAAGAATAACCATTTATGAATACAGAATGTTCAACAAAGCTTCAAAAGTAAAAAAAAAATACGTACAAAATACAAAAATCCACTGCTCCACTCCTATTAGTCATAGCGTGATGTCATATAGCCTATAGCCATCCTTAATCAATGGACTATTCAATAAAAAAATAATTTTACAAATCGAGCCTGTAGTTACTGAGATAAGAGCGTCCACACCAAAAATGCAAACACTCTTCAGCTTTATATTATTAGTAATTAATTAGATTAGAAAACATATATAAATTTAAACGCGACGGGATTTGAACCTGCGCCTCTTATATATATATAATCTGTCTGTCTTTTAGTGAAAACCGCGATACAGATTATTAAAAAATTATACATAGGGTAATTTATGAACTTACATCATTTATTATTATATATAATAAATATTAAAATAAACAAATAAGAGAAGCCCGCGATTTCCGGTAGTACCACAGTCGCTACACTTCCCAAGCATACTGTCCCTTAAGCCTGTGCCTTCACACACACAGTCAGTCAGTAACACAGTACGTGAAGAGACAAGAGTAATTATTATGTTTTTAAGATATATATATATATATATATATATATATATATATATATATATATATATATATATATATATATATATATATGTATATATATATGTATATATATATATATATATATATACAATATATATATATATATATATATATATATATATATATATATATATATATATATATATATATATATATATATATATATATATATAATATATATATATATATATCTATATATATATATATATATATATATATATATATATATATATATATATATATATATATAGATATATATATATAATATATATATATATATATATATATATATATATATATATATATATATATATATATATATATATATATATATATATATATATATATATATATACTATATATATATATATATATATATATATATATATATATATCTTAAAAACATAATAATTACTCTTGTCTCTTCCCGTACTGTGTTACTGACTGACTGTGTGTGTGTGAAGGCACAGGCTTAAGGCACAGTATGCTTGGGAAGTGTAGCGACTGTGGTACTACCGGAAATCGCGGGCTTCTCTTATTTGTTTATTTTAATTTTAATATTTATTATTATATATGATGTAAGTTCATAAATTACCCTATGTATAATTTTTTAATAATCTGTATCGCGGTTTTCACTAAAAGACAGACAGATTCAAGAGGAAGGATTTATATAAAATATCTATATGTGTAGTAGAATAGGTTTTAAACAGTTTGGACGGTAAATACAAAATATTATTTTGATATATACTGCATTGTATACAGCCTTAAACAAAATTTAAAAAAAAAGATTGTATATGTAAACACGTCTTTTTAATTTATTTATTATATTGATAATTTTATCCTTTCTAATTATAGACAAAAATGAAAAAAAATATATATCTAAAAATAAATCTGTACAGATAATTTATAAAGCAAAAATATTAACATTTTCAAATTAAACATCACACAATATTAATATTGACAGATAATATAAAAAAATATAGATTACATAACGTACCTTGTTAAAAATAAATTCGCGAGGTAACGACATATCTCGATATCTGGCGGCGCTTTAGTACTGGAACTGCTAAAATGATCTTCGGACTCAGTTGATTCTAGCCTTAGTTCGTTTCTTTTTTCACGGACGGCATTCGCCGCTAGAGGCATTGGTTTTGTATTATAAATCCTTTTGGTAGCCGTTTTTATTATTTTTTTTGCCAACACTTTTTGTATAATGTAAATAATTATTAACGTATATCCTCTTTACGGGAGAGGATTTGACATTTTTTTCTTAGCGATGTTTTTATTTTATTTATTTGCCTTTTTTTTCTATTGCTCGTTAGTTTTTTTTTTTATTATTCTCTCGCACGTCCGTATAGGGCGGAGTAAAATATATCAATGCTTGGGTCTCGGTCGCGCATGCGCTGAAATCGCGATCAATACGTTTGTATTCTTGAATGAGAATATATATCTTTGTTTTTTTATAAAAACAGATAAAATTATTAAAAGTCAATTGAATAATTGTTTAAAAATTATTAATCTGTAATACACTCGGTATAAATAAGAATATTATTAAGTAACTATGTATAACAGGGAATGCAAAAATACCCACTAGGCCCACGCACTAGTTCCATTCCAAATCTTCTGGAAAATTCAATTATTGCACTTGCCTTCGCTCTAACAGCGTAACAATGTCTCTAAAATCGATTGGAAACGGGAAAATGGGGTTTCGTAACTAGCTCTCCTTAACCTGCTGTATGCGGGATACAGCGTGAAGCTATTTGTGTGTTCACTTATTACGACGGTAATAGATTCGGCTCCTACCGCAGCGTTGAACACCACCACTTTATAGCTCGAATATGGATTGGATAGCGGAAAGCAGCGTGTTAAACACGGGCTACAGCGACATTTTGCTGTTGTGGGTTCAAATCCTGTTCAGGGTAAAGCTTACATATAAAAAAATTGATATTATCATAGTACTTAATTAAAAAAAAATACTAAAATCAATATTTATTGACATAACATTCACTCCGTTTATGTCTACTTGAAATATATATAAGATCTTAATATATAAGATCGCCTTTTGTACAGTACTAGTTATTTCTGCTTTTGTTTTTTTTTTTTCATTTATATTTATGGCAGTATCTTGTAATGTAATATATGTAATAAATAAATAAATAATAATAATTCAAGCTAAATCCCTCCCTAGCGGAGTAGCCAGAGGAAATGGAGCACAAAACGCTGCGGTCTTCCGCCTCGTACAACCTCTTCATATAACCTCCGGAAGGTCCTCATGGTTTTTGCGTGACCTCCAGTATCCTCGACACTGTGGAGGTCTCCCCTCACCTCTCTTAATGAAAAGAACACCTAATGATTTCTCACTTAAAGAAAACATAAAAATTGAAAGAAACATAAAAATTGAAAAAATTGAAAATTGAATGAATGCAGCGGGATTTGAACCCGCGCCTCATGGATACCGTCCAAGCGCTCTGACCACTAAGCCATGAGTTCTTCATCCCGCCGCGTCGACATTCTTATATGCTTTATACAACTTATTACGTTGTCAGCATCTCTGTAGGGAGATTTTTACAGATTTCTGCTATACAATGAGGTATTAATCCAATATAATAAAAATATACTTCTGCTTCATCACTCCCTCAATGCTGAGGATCGCGACCTCATGACAACCTCCTCCACTCAGAGCGACCTCTCTACTGTCAATCTCTTTGATGGAGATTTTATAAGGAAAAAAATTAAAAACACGTCCTTCTGGTGTAAGCGTATTATTAAGAAGGGTTAATAGGAAGGGGAATAAAAAAATATATATATATATTTAATACAACTTTACTATTGTTACAATATATAATAGTATACCTTATATAATAGATATATTGTTCGTAAAAAATAAAAAAAAATATTAAAATCTCAAAATATTTTGATTTAGACAAATATTTACAATTTAATTTCTTAAATTATAAAAAATATATATGTATATATAAAAAAAACGTCTATATATTTTATATGTATACAATTATTCTATACAGTTCCACTACAATATTACAAATGAAAACTCTGTCTGTATGTAGCTATTTGTTCCAGCTTCACGGAAAAACTACAGAACATATTTAGATGGAACTGTACAGTAATATAGCTTATATATCAGAATAACATATGGGCTACAATTTATTATAAACAAAAGCAATTCACTTAACTAAAAAAAAATAACAATAGTGCACATGAAGCCGCTAGTATATAAATTAGACTTGGAAAGTTTAAATATACCCGATAGATAAAGCAACAGTCGATGTGTATGTGCAATAGATCTCTCTCTCTCTCTCTCTCTCTCTCTCTCTCTCTCTCTCTCTCTCTCTCTCTCTGAACCTCTAGTTTTGTAAAAAAATTACATAAGCACAGTATTTGTAGCCCAATAAGTATTTTTTATAAATCAGGATTTATGTTTTCATTTTTATATATATATATCTTCAACTCTAAGCATGTTTACAAAACAAAAATTAAAATATTAAATCATATGTTTCTTATATGTAATGTACATTTTTATATAATATATTAAATAATAATATTTAAAAAAAATATTTAAAAAAAAATGACCTATTTAGTTACAAATGTGCACATACTTATTAAAATTATTATTATAAATTTAATATACAGTAGTAGTACAGTAGTTTATATATACACAAATATCTTATTACACATCCAAAACGAAAATGACCTAACCGAAAAAATTTATAAATTGATTAATTCAAAAATTATCAAAAATCAATCTTCCAACAGGCTGTTTATTAGACAATTTGAGTCATATTTATCAAAAAGTAAAGAAAAAAAGCCCAGCCTCATTTTGATTCAAAGTAGATAATTAAAAAAAAAAATTAATACCAATATCATAAATCCTTGTCAATATCGTCTTCGAAGCAAGTTTGTGTTTCGATGGAATTAAAATTACCTAAGTCATTGTCGAGACGAAAGTCCAGGGTTTGGGTCTCCGTGGAGGTGGTGCAGAAACTGCTCAAGAGCACGTCGCATTTAGTCGTTTTGGACAAACAAAAGCACGTTTGGGTCTCTTTGATACTCAAATCCGGTGACTGAGTTTCAGATGTTAGAGTCTCTTTATCAGAACGGCTCAAGCCGAACTCAAATGGGCCAGTTTGGGTTTGTATGTCCGACAGAGAAACCGTTTCGGAAAAGAAAATGGAATCCTCCTCGGACTTTATGGATGAGAACTCCTCGAAAACGGTTTGTGTTGAGATCTCATCTCTCTTTGCACCAAACTTCTCCGGCTGCCAGGACAGTGTCACGTCCTTTTTCAAGTTCTCCAACAATGTTTGGGTCGCGAAAGACCTTCTAGGACTGTCACAGGTGTCCATATCAGTTTCAACTTTCAATTTTTTTGTGCTGGATCTCAACATTGTCTTTCGCTTACCAGCGTTCTCATTTTTGTACTGTTTATGCACATCTGGGTGTTTTCTCAATAAATGTACTAGCAATCTATCATTGGTTTTAAACTCCTTGTTACAAACTTGACATATATATATGTATTTACATATAGCTATATGCCGCTTGCATTCCGATTCGTTTGAGAAGTTTGAGCTACATTGGGTGCATACAAACACTTTCTCCTTGTGCACTTTAAATATATGCTGATTTAAATACTTCCTGCCGCTGAAGAACTTGCCTTTACCAGAAAGCTTATTATAAACACAATTGTGTACACAATAATAACGTTGTATAATTTCAATATGTGTATTATGCCGTCTGATAACATGTTGGGATAGATCTGATCTCTTCTGGAAGGTCTCATTGCATACGGGACAGGGCAAGTGAATTTTTTCATCCATATTGGGCGCCATTATATCTATATATAATATGTCATTTTCAATGAAGGAAGATATAGTATTGTCTGGGGATATTTGATTTTTTACCAAATCAACTGTTTTTTGGCTCCTGGAATTGAATGACAGTATAAATTAGACCTTATTT
Organism: Dione juno; assembly: GCA_037127375.1. NCBI lineage: Eukaryota > Metazoa > Arthropoda > Insecta > Lepidoptera > Nymphalidae > Dione > Dione juno. The sequence goes on along the minus strand of JAXRJS010000107.1, from coordinate 593,488 downwards.
TTATAGCTTCACAGTCTAGTTCTAGTGTCAAGAGAGTTCTCCGTTGTTATGTGGCGCAACTCTACGCCACGCTTCGCCCACCAGAGCGGGTAAATGGAATAATCCCTTTCAAACAGATATAAACCAAAACCGTTGCATCTGTTCCACTATATATATATTTAAATATTTTAATATTATTTTAACCATTGTACTTTGCTAGAATTAAAAATAAATGCCAATTGCAGTACAATATCCTGGTATTTGCATGTTAGAAGGTAGTGGGTTCAATGCCAAGTTAAGTTATTATTTCTCTACAATAGGTGACCCTGGCCTCTTCTTGGCCAAGGATTGCTTTAATATCCCTACTTTTTTACTTACTGTCGAGGCGTAGCGGCGCAGCGTCTGACTGTAAACGCGACAGATTTGGGTTCGATTCCCATCTCGCTCTTAGCTCTGGTAACAAGTCAAAGTGCAGTGTGGAGATTCACCACTCAACACGCTATACCCCAAAAATGGAGTGACTTAACTTAACACTATGTTCTCTATGTTTTTTCGTTTAATTTTACTTATAATTTGTATTATGAATATCAGCTGTCATCTGATAAATTATATCTGTTGATCGCTGTCTTCCTGTCAGCCGCTATTTGAGATCCATCCGGATGAAATTAGAGAAAAGCAATTATATAGAAAGCTTACTTTTAAATTTTTCAAAAATGTATCACTTTCTTGACAATGGATGACAAAATTTCTATTTTTTATTATGATGTCTTCACAATTTGCACACAGCAGCTCTGATAGTTCATCTGATCTGGTGATCTGAAATAGATAATAAAACAGTACATTAACAGCAGGAGAGCTCGTGACTATAATTGCCACAGTTGTAGCTTCTCTCTCCCTCGAGGATATATACTTTCATTTTCCTCGCTCTGGTAACAAGACATGGACAAGGTGTTGAGCTCCACCGCCTCAGAATTGGGCTGTATGTGGAGAATGGAGTGTCTTAACACTAGCTTTATTCTAATTATCCTACTATATGCGGGATACAAACATGTTTATTAAGAGAAGTTTCTATTCCTTAAGGCAATGGTTAAATAATCATATATATATTTAATGGTATGCTTGTATTTAAAATATAGAAGTTATGTGACTTCTCCAAAATGGAGGAAATCTGTCGACAAAACAATTTCAACTTTCCTCTAGACAGTTCCATACAGACTTAGCATCACACATATAGCAGTTCATTTGTTTCTTCATTCTTTACTTTGTCCTACTTCAGTTACTTAGCATTACGTTTTACTCCAGAATTACATTAACAGCCCAAAATAAAATTTGATTTATATTACAATGTTATTATTTACCTATTTATATAAAAAAAAAATATTAAACGGACTACAATTTTTTCTATTAATGTTCCAAAGAAATCTCTTATATATTAGATGTAATAATAAATAATGAATGTGTCACCTGTATGTTTGTTAATTTATAAAAGTCTTCAGCCAGACCCCAGTCAATCATGTTTTTCATTTCTCCATAAGATGTAAGGCAGCCTCGACATACTAGCAATGGATTTGTCATTTCAAATTCCGTCGACATTTTGTATTAATTTCGTCTCACACTCACATCATATTTAAATTTCATTAATAAATATTTAGTTTTATATAAAAAAAAATATAATTATATAAGTAATGTTGTTATTTTAAAAAAAATCTTGTATAATTATAAAAAAGTGAACTTTTATTACTTTATTTACTTTAAATAAAGTTAATTATATGTTATAAAATACATAGTAAACAAAATCGATATTGTCCATTTATATCAGATAATTTTGACGTTAGTTTTTTTTTATTTACTAGAGGTTGATAGGAGCATAAGTATTTTATTTAGATTTTAATCAATTTTATGTAGTGGATCGCTACAATATCGTATATTGCTCTAAAAGAAAATCATAAAAATAATCAATATAATTTCTAGATGATTGCTTTGCTTTGAAATTCAACATTTAATTGGAAATTTTAATTAAATGTCCAAAGATACAAAAAAAAATTACGTTTAATTATATTACAATACTAAAACAAATTTAAAATTTATTAGGTACGAATAGTTACAGTAAAAAGTTATAATCCTATTTTTCTTTAATATTTTAAGGCTGAACATGCTTCCACTCAAGGATATCTGCATAATAAATAAAAAAAAAAAACAATATATCACACTGACATTTCATCCGACGCGCCGCCAATTCGTTGTTATTGTTTTCTAACCTTTTAAGTACACGTGTAAAGCAAAATAAGTGACTAAATGTGACCTTAAAAATGAGTGATATACAAATAGAAGAAGTTTATCCAAAAGGCGATATATATCCTATGATAGTGAATTTCCAAAATGGCTACATTACAGAGAAATTTTCTTCGCAAGACTGTTACATCTTCGACAATTCTTCAACTAATTCCAAAAGTTTAGCCACTGAATTAGACGGTGTATTATATGCCGGGGACGAAGACACAAATGAGATAGGTAAAACGTATATTCTAGCCCGAAACAAAGTCACTGGCAAGGTGCGTTTAATTGAAAGCGGAGTGGTTAACTGTAAACCTGTACTCAACATGGAGTTAAATACGGCTCAATTGCTCGAAACAAGCACTCTAGAATTAAGTAGAAAGTTTGGCTCGAAAAAGCAAAAGCAACAAATGGAGCAGAGGGAAAAATTGAAAGTTAATGTTGAAACGGTTACAGAACAGATGCAGAATGCCACCCAAGATATATCTGAAGACCATTTAGATTTATCAACATACAACAAAACTAATTCTGATGATTTCTACGTACCACCTATAGATAGGGCAGCGGATAGCGTTGATGGAGTTTACGATATCAACAAAATTTTAACCAAAGAACAGTTTGATAAAATATATTCAGAGTTAGAAGGCAAAGATTATGAATCAGAAATGCTGCCTGTAATAAAAAATATCACTTCGTCAAAAACATTATCACCTAAATTAACAGTTTTAGCTGTTTACGCTAATTCGTTAATACAACTATACAATTCTATGGTTAAAGAAATCACAAAGAAAACTTTTACAATCTGTATACACTCGATAACATTAAATAACTTAATTTTAAATGATTTCATGACTACTTCGAATGGTAGGAAAACAAGACCAGCTCCGTTTAAAGACAAATCATTATGTCACGCTATAGTATTTCTATTGTTAATAAATAACTATAAAATTGATCTAGAAAGTCTATGTGAAGCTGTCAAAATAACTCCTAGTACAGTGTCAAATAAAGTGAGGGTCACCGGTGCATCAGTTATAACATCGGGAAGCAAAAAGGTTATACATCTAAAACTACCATTAAATAAAACAACTTTTAGAAGAAAAAGTGCTAAATTTTAATCATGTTAATATAATGATATATATATATAGATATTTACATTTTTTTATGACATTTTATTTCTCCCAAATTCACTTGATTAAAAACTATAAAAACCTCTTATTTTAGTAATTTGTATTTATATAGTCTTAAAATTTAAACAAAAACATTCAACTTTTATATTATATTAATATATATATATATATATATATATATATATATATATATATATATATATATATATATATATATATATATATATATATATATATATATATATATATATATATATATATATATATATATATATATATATATATAAAATTATATATATAATGAAAATATAATTTATTTTATCGCAGCCACTGTGACAGTTGTAGGGGCTTCAATTCCTACTTACAATATTAAATTATTTTCCTTTTTCTGCTAGGCTAGACTTTGTAGGCACAATTACAAAAGTAATTACAATAAAAAAATTGTGCTTAATACTTTTTTAATGTGAATTAGAATAATATTACTCGCACATAATATAATTATATAATATATGTAAGAGTGGAAGAAAACTAGAGGTGTTTGCCCAACAGTGGAACTATGGGCAAGTATAAAAAAAAATTAATTAATCAATAAAGAGATCAATATGGACAAAATTTTTTAGAAAATATAAAACTGGTACGTTTTTTTATTTGTTATAGGGAAAGCATCTGACTGACACTACTTATTATGTAAACATTCAAAATGGTGAGGCACAAGGCGTAATTTTGTCTCCAACAAGTTACAACAACAGTATACAGTCCCACTGCGACACGGTGGAACTTCATTATTATAATTAATGATATGATTTTTTTTTTTTAAATTACCCAGCACCCTGTTTCTGTTCACTTAGTCTGGGTTTGGGTTATTTAGGTTGATCTCACTGGAGAAAACATTTATAAAGAATTTACAAGACACTCTCCTTGGATAATATTTCATCCTATATCTACAGAATAAAATACTTTCAAGTGACATTTATAGAGAGAGTTTTTCATTTAATTTGTATATTTTTTTATAACAAAAAGCTATGACCTATTTCTATTCAGTCTTATTCTCGCAACATTTCTCTGTAATAATTCAAAACCAAGAACGCAAATATGTTCACTCGATAATAATAATAATAAAAAGAATACTCACTAAGCAAACCAATATATAATTACATGATAATAAATAATATTTAAATATCGATTTACAATAAAAGCATTAAAAAAAAGACGAACTTAATATGAATAATCTGTGCTTACAATAAGAACAATTTGAAAATTTGATTTTTTGTGACCAATAGTCCATTTATCGAAGAAGGCTGTAGGCTGTAGGCTATATTACATCAGTTTAGTTAGTTTCAGCCCACCAACCGTTTCGTTCAGTCTATTTAAATTAATTACAAATTTTAATTTGTTACATATAATGCACGTATTTTCAATTTCGTGAATTTTCGTTGAAACGTTGTCATTTCGCGCCCTCCTCCCTAGTGCTCCCCCCTACTGTAGTCACTATCACTATATATATATATATATATATATATATATATATATATATATATATATATATATATATATATATATATATATATATATATAAATGCAATATAATATGTCCACTAAATATTTTAAATGTTAACACTCACATAAACTAGATATATTAATAATATATTCAAAACTAGTAATGCCGCCCGTGACTTCGTTTGCGCGGTGTTCATGATCATTGCCTACTTCCGTTTGGACAGCGTCCGACTCTAAACGCGATGGTTGTGGGTTCAATTACCACTCGAGGGAAATATATTTTCCATTTCCTCGCTCTGGTACAAGATAAAATTATGCAGGATACAGCATGAAGCAAAAAAATACTTATCCCCCCTTTTCTTTCGTAAATAACGGCAAATAATACTCGAAGGAACCAACGCAGCTCACCATTGACCAATCCCCCTCCCTCCTCTATTTTTTTCTAATCAATTTCATCCAAGCTTATTCTTGTTATTTGCGTGCACTTAAATACATAAGCACTGAATGAAGAATCAAAATCTAACGAATCGAGTGCATCTGAATCAAGATCGAGTCTCCATAAATCATGTGCTACACAATTATGGCGAGTTAGGCTCGACTTTAATGTCCAAGTCGGTTTCTATTTTCATATCAAACGTCGTACTCTCCGGCTCCATAGAGTCCTCGCTCATTTCCGCGGTGCACAGCTCAGACAAGTACAGCTTGGCTTTGGACACGTCAAACGTTAGCCTATACCGCTGTATAGCAAACTCTAGGCTATTGTACGAGCTATCGCAAGATTCGCACTTAAAGATTATAATATCGCGTATATGTTTAGTTTTTTCATAATTACCAATATGATAGTCGTCGTTGAAGCTCTTCAAACACTCGCTGCATTCGATTGAGAGCGCGCGCTTCCTCGACCCGTAGGTCGCCAGCTCGTCCACATTGAACTCGTCGTGGAACTTCTTGATATGGCGTTTCAACGTTTTCCTCGTGCTAAAATCTTTCATACAAATAACACAACGCGGCAGGGTCTTTTGTATGGGCAGGTTCAGGTGGAACTCCTCGTTGTGGACGTCGAATTTCTCTTGGCCTTTGAACACCAGATTGCACTCCTTGCATTTGTAGATCTCATCTTTGGCCAAATGTTTCGTTGAGAGATGGATCTTCAAAGCTTCGACGGATGTGAATGAAACGGAACACAAATCGCACGGATGCGTGTTCATATTGAACGAATGCAGCAATTTGAGGTGAATCTTACAAGATTTCGCAGATTCGAAGCGTTTCTCACAAATATGACACTGTGGGAATAACGTGGAGTTTGGATGCTTGGTCCTGACGTGCTTACGGAGACTTCTCTTCTCTTTAAAGAGAGTTTCACATTCTATACACTTATATCTTTGCATGCCCAAATGTGTGTACTCTATGTGCCTCCGTATGTTCCTTTTAGATTTGAACTGCTTATCACAATAATTGCATTTCGACCATGCGTCATTATTGTGGACAATCTTGATGTGAGATGCTAAATAGTATTTATTGCTGCATATTTTGAAGCAAAACTGACATTTAACAGCTTCGTCGGTGGTGTGCTTCAGTTTCATATGGTGTTTCAAGGATCTGTCGCTGTAATAAATTCTATCGCAGTGCGGGCATCTGTAGGAGTCCCCATCATCGAAATTAGTTGATGAAATATTGGGATCAGCGATTTGGGCTTGGGGATGGAAAATTCGTATGTGGAACTCTAGACTCGAGACATCTGTAAACAGTTTATCGCAGTGGCTGCAATTGTTCACATTGTCCGGCGGCAGGCATATATTTTTATGTTCATACATGGTCTCCTTGCTGTAGAACTTGTTGAAGCACACGTTACAAGCGGACAAGCTGTACTCCTTGTCATGGAGAGATCTCATATGATCTTTCAAATCGTACACCGTTGAGAAGGAATTGATGCAGAATTCACAATTGTAATACAAAAGCTTTTGTGTATCACCGTTTTGGTTCACTCTCCACGTTTTCAGGAGGGTTCTCCTACAATAATTGTAGAAGTCTTGGAAGGAGTGATTGAGTTTTGTGTGCTGTCGCAAATTGGGTTCACTTTCGAACGTCATTTGACACAAATCACATGTGAACAAAAACTTATAGGGCTCCGTGTAGTGATCATTGGAACTAGAATTATGGCAGAAACCATACAGATCCATGTGGAACATTTCCTTAGAATGCTGAGCTTTCGCATGTCGGCGTAAGCTCTGATTGGAAGTGTAGACCTTGGGACAAATGTCGCACTTGAATTCTTCTTTTTCTCCATGTTGCCGTTCCACATGGCGTTTCAAATTCCTATTATTAGAATATGCCTTATCACATAGCGGACATTTGATTAATTTGAAATTATTTGAATGCGTTGTTTGTATATGAGATATGAGCGATTGCTTACCTCTGAAGCTTCGTTGGCATTCATTACAAGTTGGATATTCCACACCGGGAGCGTGGAGCTGATTGGTGTGCCGCTTCAAATTGCGTTCAGTTGTGAAAGTTTTATTACATATAGAACATCTTATATCCTGTCTGCCACCTTGCAAATGGACGGTGATCATGTGAGAGGTTATGTTCTGTTTTCTAGTAAATATTCTGCCGCAGAGGTCGCATTCTGGCAAACCTTGGCCGAAACGATTATGGCCTCTTGATAGATGGAGTTGTAAACCAGCTGGACTTCCGAATCTCTGATCACAAATTTCGCAATAGCATGATGAATTTAAATGGCAGTTTTCTATATGGGTTTGTAGATTATATTTTCTTGTGAACGAACGACTGCAATGATCGCAGACAAAATCTTGACTGGACATATTGCCTGGAATAAAATTATAAAAGTGAGACAATTTTTTTTAACCTTCATACAATCCCTATTTTGAGGGTTGGCAGTAATGGATAGATGAAGTGATGTGTCAAGCCATATCACATATTGGTCTACATCACATGGTGACTGCCAGTACCAAGTAATTTTTGTTCTGAGTGAGATTTTAAGTGCTGTCTGTAATAAACAAGTATATAAAAATGATTTAGGATCACTATATGACCTTGAGTTTATGTAGATTTATCTAACTTTCAAATATTAAAATATATTGGTTTTTTTTTATCAACTGTATGTTTTAGCGAAAACTTGCTAAAATGTAATTATTTTTGTTTTATAAATGTTATTTTTCTTAAATCACCAACTTTACCAACTGATAATAGTATAAGTTATTTACTATTTTAGGAGGTTATGGTGGAGGAGAGGCAAACCATGAATACTGTAAACTTGCTTGCTCAGGCAAATATCTCGCTTTCAAATGGAAAGTGAACAATTCCTTGATATCAATCATAAATCCATCATGTGTTTCATTGTAATATGTCCAAATGCATACAGGTTCTAGGGCCAAATGTTAAAATGTCGATAGTCTCATAATAAAAATATTTTCTGTTCATGTCCCATAAGAAAAAAATTCTAATATTATATTTCATAAGGATTTTCTAAATCAGTTCGGTCAAAATATTGTTTATCTTTAATTTAAACACATTCTAAGAACACTGGCTTTAGAGCACAAAAGCAATAAGATTTAAATGAATAAACGAAAAAGTCGTAAGAAGTAAGTTCAAACAAATAATGAAATATTATATATGCATAATACTATCTAATTTATAAATTAAAAAATATTTAAAATTGTCAGAAAAATAAATATATAATATTAAAATTGTTTCAGACTTACAATACAATTCGGCTTTCTTTTTTCTACCTAGGCTCCATATTTATTGAATTAATGACTCCATCGAAGTATAATTGCTGAATAATAAATTAACTAATAAATGTACATTAATCATACAGTTCAAATTTTCGATAACTATCACAGTTAAACAAAGAAACTGATTAGCATTTATTTCTAATTTATTTTTGTATTCACAACTTTATGCGGTTGTTTGACAGTTGATTGACATTACTGCCGCAAACGAATAGGTGTACAGCAATATTTTATTTTAAATTTAACAATTGTACAAGTATCCGATCACTGTAAAAATCTTAATATAAAAACACTAAATTATTGAAAGTAACATTATTATTGTACATCAAATTATAAAATAATAGATTTTATACTAAAACATGCTCCTGTTATTTATAGCAGTATTAACAAAATGATTGGTAAACTGTTTTAATTGACAATTGTTTCAAAAGTAGAAAAACACCATGATTAGCGATCATTTTGATTTTTGACATTATTTTGGCTTAACTAAATTAACAAGAGCATGATTCTCGTAATAAGATAATTTAATTATTATATATTAACTTAAACTGCCATCTTAACAAAGGTAAGAAAATGTTTATTATTTTTTTTATTAGATTTGAATTACTATAAAATCCTAGTTAATAAATTAATCTACATTATCTTAAGTTATGATCTAATAAAATTAGATTTATTTTTATTATTATATTATATATATCTGCGGGTATAATTATTACTATAATTAAATTACAAACAGACTCGGTAAGTAAGTAAACCGTCATTTTGATCAGTCTGAAGTTAGTTTACTATTCCGATTTCCAACTCCAACAACTTCAGGCCGGTCGCCATTTAAGCCACGAAGTACGTACGCGACGCAAGTTGGGTGGCTAGGTTATAATGTTACAATAATTAATTAAATGCGCAACGAAATAAGAAAGAAAAACAATAAAACGGACAATACAATTGTAATTAACAATACGCATAATATATGTGTACACTGAGTGAGTATATACGATGTTGGATTAAAAAAATATATATGCACACGTGTTTTATTAAAGCGTTTAAACTGTTATACACGTAGATGCTCTAAATGTATCTAAAGATATGTCGGTCAGACATTATTTTTGTTTGTAGGCGGTCTATTTTAGTGCGTAGTTGTGGCTCAGTAATTTTTCTAAGAATCGTATTGTTATGAAACTGACTTAGAAAGTTTTTGGCTTGAACAACAACTTTTACTTTAGTGATTCAAGTATTTTATTTAGATTTTAATTATAAATCTTATTTATTAAGCTTCATTATTGGATTAAACTATTAATATTAGATTTATTTTGCAATTTTTTATTATTTAGTAATCTATTATAATTATCATATGTGAATGTTTTTAATTAATAATAATATGCTTTATAATTTCCATATATGTATATATATTGCTTAATAAGTATGAAATAATTTAAAAATTACTTATATATCATTTTCATAAAATAATAATAGTGAGGGTTAAAAATTAATATAAAAAAAATAAGCCTATTTGGTTTTTAACTAGAGTATGTAACAACTTAACTGAAGCTTGTGTTGTAGTTAAGTCAATTTAAAAACTTAAATTTAGTTTATGAATTTCAATTATAGTTTAAGCTTCCAGAAGTACATTCAGTTTTACTATTTTCAAATTTTGAATGTTAGTTTATGTTTTGGACGCAGACTTTTTTGAACCTTCTTTCCTTCTCCGTGATATTACTGGATAGATAGAGGGAACTTAGTGTTTAATATATTAAAATAAATAAGGCACTGTTAAATTTTACATAATTTTATCTTTTATCTTTTGATATAGAGTACTAGGTTTTTATACTAGGATCTCTACCAAAACTTACTTAAAACTTACTTAAAACTTGTATGATGCTATAATCGATTAATAAGGCTATTCAAAGTAAGAGTACATGATTCATTTTGTGTATGTCTAAAACGTTACCACCGGCTCACTACAAGTAACTCATAACTCACAGTCATTTACAATTGTACAAACATTCATTGTTGACAATGATACGCTGGAAATAGATTGGTGCCAGAACTTCAATTCCAATTTCCCATTCCTAGGGCAGTAGCACTGTGTTTGACAACTGTGAACCGAGACCTCACTCAGGGTCAAAGATTGCTTTTATTTCCTCATTCTGGTAGACAAAGTGCGGCGGTAAGTTCTACCATTCAATACACAACTGTATTGGAAATTGAATTATTGCGTGTAAATCGGAGGTAGTTAAGACTGCGCTTTGTCTTGTTACAAGAGAGTGGAAAATAGAAATGGGTTTTTCTCCCCACTGGGAATCAAACCCAAAATCATCACAATAATTGCGACACTGCGCCACAACGACCCGCATAAAAATACTTTATCTTTTTTTAAAACAATTTTGTTTTTTTTTGTTTTCAGCTATGAAGACAAATGGTAACAAATATTGACAGACAAACAAGCAAACACAAAAAACTTATGACAACAGTGCCTCAAGTTGATTATAATTAGATATTAAATATATTTTATTTGCTGTTAAAAATTTCAATAGTCTATGGTTAAGGAAGGATATATTAAATTGAGAGTGTTGCCAGTATGAAAATACCAGAGACATCGGCAAATGTTGGACCTTATTATGCCAATGAGCAAAATGGCCAGTGGCAAGTATGTAATAATTTTATATTTTTTTTGTATTTTATATTAATTGAGTTTGTTATAATTTTAAATTATTATTATAACTCTTAAAATTATTATAGTGCATTTAATTAAATGCACTTATCATATTGCTTAACAAGTATATTACGATTATTGTATCATAATGCAGTTATATAGAGGAACACAGACAGCAAGGCTAACAAAAATAATTATATATATTCACTTGCCCAAGTGAGGAGCGGAAGGTGGTGTCAAAAACATATACTTATATATACTTAAACTGATTTAATAAAGGATTTGCTTTATAGTTAAAAATATATATTACATATTGTATTTAGTTTCTCCCTGGTTATAGAGTGTCTTGACACTAGGTGCTCTCTGCCTGCGGGATAAAGCATAAAGCTTAAATAATCCGCCATATTTAATAATGTAGCATGAATTTAATTACTAATTTACCCAATTCGCCCCGATTTTCAGCAAAACGGTGTAATCATAGACAGCGGTGTGGGTGGCGGTGTGGTGGGCAGCGGCGACGCGGGTGTGAGACCGGTGTACCCAGTTCAAATACCAAGAGGGCACATACCTGGTTTGTATTTTGATCGCCTAATATACCAGGTACTTTTAAGCGGTCAAAAAAAACAAGAAATTTTTTTGAATAAAATTATTTGATTATTTGACGCTCTAGTTATATTAATTATTAATATATTAAATTAAAGAAATATTTTTATACATTACAATACAATACAATAAGCCTTTATTTCTCTGACAGCTTTACTAAAACATTTTATTTTGTGCTATTTGACATTGTCTGCCTTTTTGTTAGATTGTCCGTTCACGTAGGCCTCCCTCCATTTGTTTCCATGTATCCCGCTCTCTCGCTTTCCTTCTCCATTCTTTTGGGAGGTCATCTTCTGTCCTCATTATCTGTCTGCCTCTCCTTTTTTTATTTTTATATATTATTTCCATGTAATTCCAGGTCCATACGTAATGGCAGGAGCGTATTATCCACCAGGAGCGTTTCCCCCTCCCCAAGATGACTTTGCAGACTACATGTGGATGGAGAATGAAGAAGAATTTGATAAACAGGTAAATGGAGAAATGGTGCAAGTTGGTTTTAATTTATATTGTACAAGTTCGATTATATTAATATTTTTTATATATATATATATATATATATATATATATATATATATATATAAACTTCGATTTTAACCATATATTAATGGATGGTCATTATGGCATAGGGTTTGGGTTCGATTCCCATTTGGGGTAATGAACTGTTAATTTTCCTTGCTTTATTTAAAATCAAAAATAATATATTTTCCCCTAACTTCCAGGTTATGCAGCAATTGGAAGAGGAAGCCCTGATGGAACAGTGTATAGAGGCAATGCTGGAGGACGAGCAAAGGGAGCATCGACAGAAGCCTAACACAAACGGACACACACACAGTTCCACGTATGTATAGTTATTAATTTCCTTTTATACTTCACCCTGTATCCCGCATATAGCAGGATAGGTGGATGTTACTTAGTGTTTAGACAATCTGTTCTTCTCTTTATTAGAAAGAGGTTTTCTCGATTTTGTATGGAGTGGCAATAGTCAACGCTGCGGTTGAAATATTGGAGACTTGGTCATTGGAATCGAACCCACACCTGTTGTGTCACACTGGAATTTTTAACCTATATGGAAACATATAAGCCATGCTTTGTCTTACCGAAGCAATGATAGAAATAACTTAAAAGACTTTATGAATCTATTATTCATTCTTTATATGAAGATACTCTGCTATAGGGGAAATACAGTGGGAGATGTAATTTATAGTTTATATTAAAAATCTCTGTATACATTTTTAGGTCCAGAAACGGTCAATCGTCCCTGTCGTTGGAGGAAGCCGTTTCAAGATCCACATTGAATCCTTTAGCAGCTGAGTTTGTGCCGAATAGAGCGAGATCTCAGCCAGGTATTTATATATACAAATATTATAATATATATATGTGTATGATTTTTTTACTGTTACTTATTAAAAATAGTTTTTTATTTTTTTGTCTGTCTGTCTGTCCCACTGAAACGGCTGAACTGATTTTTATGAACTACACTGGCAGATAGAGGAAGTTATAAAACAACATATAGGCTATTTTTGAATCCTGGACTTCCCTCGGTATAGGGATTTACGCGGGACAACCCCCTCGTTTACCTTCTGCCTAGAAAAAAATCCATATAAAATGATAATTTTCATTTGTATGCATATATTTTTACTCGTAAAGTGATTAGAATTTTAAAATAATATTATATTAAATCACTTTGTTTCTCTAAATAATAAAATAATTTAAATTCTTTTACTTTTTTTTACTAATATTGGAGGTAGGTTTCTGCTAAAAATGTGCAAGAGCAATGGAGAGGCCATTGCTGGTCTTATTGCCGGTCTTGATGTTGAAAATCTATATTTAATCCATCTTTGATTTCTTGTCTATATGTTTTTCAGAAGAACCTCAAGAAAGCGGCGAAAACAAAACAAAAGTAGACAGTCCTAAGGAAACCACAGAGCAAACAGACCAAGTTGAGAGCAAAGAAAGTGTTAAACAAGAAGGTATATATATGTATGAAATTTCTAATATCCATTATTACGTAAGCTTCACCCTGTGTCAGAGTATAGTATATAGTAGAGTAGGCAGAGGGAGCCTAGTGTCATGCGATTTCCACTTGCCGCTGGAATTCATGGATTCCACGGATTAAATAATTCGTTCCCCCCCCTCATGGGAATCGAACCCACAACGGCCTCGTTTACAGTCAGGCGCTGTGCCGCTGCGCCACTACGGCCTTTATATAAATAGTAGATGTAGTTTATATAAATCGTAGAATAGGATGCCACAAAAACAATTTATAGATTAAAAGTTGTAAAATTTTTTTTAATATGTACTTGTCTTTATACAGAACCTCCACAACCCACCGATCCGCCGGAAGTCAGCGCAGCGGATATACAACCAATAGAAGATAAAGATAAGAAAAAAGATGCTAAAAAAGATTCGAAGAAGCCGGATGTTAAGAAAGCTGTCAAAACTGCAGATGTTAAGAAAACGAAACCGATACCTGTCAAAGAGAATAATAAAGTGCAGAAAAAGAAAGAAGTGAAAGAAGATAATGTGGAAGTTGTAAAGGTATAAATGATTTTTTTAGCTTCACGCTGTATCCCGCATACAGTAAGCACGGCACGTACGGAGTACGGAGAGTGCTGTGACGTCATTTGGTCTGGTAAACAAACGCACTGATATATATATATATAAGTTATACAAAAGTTGATCAGCTGACACTTTATGTATAAACCCGTATGACGTCACGTCTTGGCGGCTACCGTTTAAAAATACAGATAAAAAATTTTGCCTTAGATATGAATTTTAAAGTGCCTTTTCTCATTTCACGATTTAAAAATAATAGATTATTTATTACCTAAGTCATCTCAGTTTGGTCTTTTGTGTTTTTTTTTTTATGTAGAATAAAATACCGAGGCCTTTTTTGCATAACGGCGCAGCGTATGACTAAGCGCGAGGGTTGGCGGTTCGATTCTCACTTGGTGAAATTTTTCTTTTTCAATTACTCCCACTGGGCACAAGTCACATTGTGGCTATGATGCTTGAAGCTTGTAAATGCACTTTCATTTAACATGCATTGGTATTAATTTTTGTAACTAACCTATAGATTGACATTCTTATCTGTTTTTGGGACAAGTACAGTACAGTTAAGTATACTTTTATTGGTTACTGATTGGACTCAAAAGTATTATGTATTATCATATTTTTTACAATTGTACTAAATAAAGGAAGCCATTTTATTTTTTTTATACTTGTTTTAGCAACCATCCCCACCGCCTGAAGATTCCCAATCTGGCTTCAAACCTATTAACTACGCTGCAGCGGCGAAAGCCCCCAAACCGAAGAAACCAACATCACCCACTATGGAAACGCCTATAGAGAAACAGAAACCTGAGAAACCGGAGAAGAAACCACTCAAAGAGAAACCCAAGGCGGACAAACCCAATGTACAAAGAAAGAACTCGGCTAAATAATATTTGAATGTTAATCTATGTACAAAACATTTTCATTTAATTTTCTGTATATAGTTTGTGATATAATTAAGAATTTGCAATTTTTTTTTTCTTTTTTGTGCAAGTTTTGGTGGGAAAATTAAAAAAAAAATAGTGTATAAATAATAATCCTAATATTAAATAAATAAGATAAATAGATATGTTATTATTGTTTAGTTGATTGGTAGTATTGTTGTAAAAGAAACAAAAACGTATATATTAATAATAATAATAAGCATAATATTTTTAATCTGTCGATAATATAAAGTTGTAGGTTTGATGAGTTTATGACATGTGTCAATTGTTTATCTGTAATGTTTTTTTGTGGTTTTTGAATGTGAACTCGAACCTGCGATCGGTAGCAATGATCATAGTGTTTTTTTTTTTGTTATTTTTACAACGACTATCAATTTTATTATTACTATTACTATATATAAAAATATATAAAAGTCCATTAATTTAAAAAAAATACATTTTTTTTAATTGAAAATGTATGATAAAAAAAATGCACGCGTTGTGTTTGAGGGTATTCTATAATTTAGCACTAAGTTGAAATTTAGGATAGAATTTTAGGATGTTTAGACGAAAGTACTTTTTTTTATATGTATTAAATATGCTTAATGCGGAAATTAAAGTCACGCGCGGTTATTTTTTAAAACAACTTTTATCATTTAATATTTTCATTTGACCAATCTAGTTTTGGATTATTTTTTTGTTTGGCAGAATGGAAAGAGCTGGCACAAAAATATTCGATCTTTGTCATATTTACTTTTTTATTGTTATTTTAATCTATATTTTTTCGACTTTCTTTTGACAGTTAAAACCGCGCGCTTATCGGCTGATTATTTGTAAAGTATTCAAATTGATATTGGAAAATGTAAATCGGATAAAATTTGCTAGATTGTTAAATATGACGCCATATTGGTAATAATTAATTATTAATTATATTGGTTAGTGGTAAATTCCCGCCGTGGTGTTTGTACGTGATGGAAACATTGTAGCGCGTGAATATAAAATATGAAAATGCAAAAATAAATGAAATATTCAATGAGGTAAATAATAATTTTGTTTTTTAATATTATAGTGCAAGTTGTGTTATTTATATGTACTTTGCATTATTATGTGTGAGATATGAATTTAATTGATAAATTAGCTTATGAAATATATACACAATATTTGTATTGGGCCTACTATATTATTTAGAAATATATCATATGAATTTATATATATGTAGTTTAAATTTGACAATTGGTCTAGAGTACAAAACCTGTCAGCAATAAAGCTATCATGAGAATTAACTTGCTAAAGAAATGATTACATAATTTTTTTATTTATCTAATATATATATATATATATATATATATATATATATATATATATATATATATATATATATATTACATACACTTGCACTATAGTCTTATGTATTTATGTCGATATTTAATTTAAATTGTTCTGTGTATTGATGACTAGGATTTGTATGTCGCTACAAAGCCCACTGGTAGTATTGTAACAATTTAGATATTAGAATTTTATAATAATCACCCAAGTTTAATTTTTAAATGGATTTCAATTAAATTTATATATATATATATATATATATATATATATATATATATATATATATATATATACATATATAAAATTGTAATTGTAACACTGCCTCTGCATATGTTTATATAAATTTGGGTAAAAGTCACTTTATTTTAAGGCATTGTTTAATTTTTCGATAGTAGCAGGTTCGACTCTCGCCTTGCGCCTATTCTTTGTTTTTTGGATTAGTCATATGTATATGTTATTAGATTGATTTCAGTGTTGACGTTGCACATTTTTTTTTAATAATGAATGATTCGACTTAGATTTAAAATGACAATTTTTTTTTAAAAGCTTGTACGATCCAATGGTTAATAATAAGCTAAACTATACAGGTTAGGTTTTTTTTTTAATATTTAGTGCGACGTCTGAGCTCATTTTTTTTTATTTAGTTTTTTTTTTTTTATTAAATACAAATTTGTATCCTAGTTATGTCACAATAGTAGTGTTGGTTGGACGATCTGTCAATATGTATGTAAATTATAATGTATAGACACTTTTATTTTTTTATTTCTCCCACAGTTTATATTATCTTTTTAATTGTCAATATAATAACAATATTCTACCTGTATGCTTACGGTCGTGGGTTCAATTCTCATGTGAAAGATTTTTCTAATTAATTATTTTAGCTTTTAACGGTATTATAAAGGCAATCATTGTTATAATTGAATATACACAGATAAAAAATGTTATAGATAAAAGTAAGTTAATTCTGATTCCAATATTAATTATAGATAGGCTATGTTTGTCTATAACAGTAGATTATAGATAATAACTAAAAATCGAATAAAATATTGAACTAATAAATTTTAAATGGGTATATAAATGGCGATGGCAAATTTGCAAAGTTTTTGTCCCAGGCTTTATCTCTAGAGCTCTAAATTAAGGAGTTCTTGAAAGAATGGTATAAAAGTAAAAGAGGTAGGGGGAGACCTCAGTTGACCTTTGAGAAGGCTTAAGATCTTGGAAGGTCACGTGAAAAGGGCATGTGTGAAGAGGTTAATGAGAGTGGACGAGGTGAAAGAGGTATGCAGAAGCACAAGCTATACGAGCTTTGACCCTGTATCTCGTATATAGCAGGGTAGGCGGAGGGAACCTAGTGTTGGAACACTCCGTTCTACACTTTCCACCTATAGAGATTTCCGTGCTCATATACTATGTATTCTCCTCTAGTTACCCTACTACTTATACTTTAGATAAAATAACCCATCGCGCTGTACGGAGAGGAGCTCAGAGGAGTGTCTTGTGTAGGGAAAGGAGCTCAGAGGAGTGTCTTGTGTAGGGAAAGAAGCTCAGAGGAGTGTCTGGTGCTTGCCGACACAAGAGTTAGTGTATGGGACCTCCACTTTTCTATCAGGAGCTGGACCTTAAATTGAGAAAGGCTTTCTTGGTTATAAAAAATATATTTATGTAAAAAAAATAAAAGAAAATTGTGGTAGGTAATTAAAAAAAAACAAATTCCAACAAACAAATATTTATTGACATTTACACGTTAAAGACATAATAATTGAAATAGCGTATCAGACAGACATTTTTTAACAATTTTTGTATTGAAGATATATATTTCTT
This sequence comes from Dione juno, assembly GCA_037127375.1. NCBI lineage: Eukaryota > Metazoa > Arthropoda > Insecta > Lepidoptera > Nymphalidae > Dione > Dione juno. The sequence goes on along the minus strand of JAXRJS010000107.1, from coordinate 574,983 downwards.
GCGGTCTGAGGTAAAGTTGTATAACCAACGGCTCCTTCGGAGTCTCGCGGAATTTAGTGTTAAGAAACTCCGCTCTCTGTATATGTAATAGACTAGACATATATATATATATAATATATATATATATATATATATATAGAATTATATAATATAATATATATATAAATATTATATATATCATATATATATATACATATATATAAGATATATAGATTATATCTATATATATTATAGCACTATTGTCATTATATATAGAAATGTCTGTCAGTCAATTAATAGTATATTTCAACATCGCACCGTCATAATTAAAGTGGACGTAGCTCGAAAAGTTCCAATTAGAACACCAACAAGAGCAAATGTTAGAAATTTTTAATTTTAGTTTAGGCCACTTTTATTCTAAATGTACGATATATTAAAGGCATTTTACATCATTTCTTACAATTGAAGTCAAATAGGCAAAGGCTAACACCATTATGCCTACTATAAAATTGACATACATAATACAAGCGTTGACATGACAAAGTATACAGGTTCATATCTAATCTAATATAATATTTAGAACACAATAATATTCAATATTTACCTAAATTGATATTTCTAGTAAATTTAAATAGCTTTTTTGAAATGCATAAAATGTTCTCTATACCGCTTATTACGATTTCCCGTTTAAGACGATGTCTGCCGATAGAGAAATTGTTTTAAGCGGGTTTTACTGTACTTTTTTTCTGAACACATCAAATTTATCAGCTATTTATTACTTTCATGTCTAAAAATTCACTAGAAACAATCATGGTAATATTTAAAAAAACACCAATTCCACGATTAACTCAACTAAATCCAATATAAAATGGCATATCGTTCATTGTATACAAAAGGGCCACAAATATAAATATATATATATAAAAAATGTTTTATTTCAAAAATGGAATCTACTTAAGTTTATGGTTAAAAATGTAAACCGCCATTTTTTTCAACTTTTCACTAATATATATATATATTTACATTTGTATACAATGAGCGACATATAACATAGAATATTAATCTCGTGTAAAATTAAAAGTAAATTAAAAAATAATAAAACAGATTAAAAAAGAATCCACGCTACTTGGACACGGTATGGACTATATTACAGGATGACATTGAATAGCTTTGTTAGCTATCAGGCGAAGCGGGCGAAGTCGCATGCAAAAGCCAGTATTAAAAATAGTTCCGTACAAAACTCAAGCGGGATTCGAATCTTACACCTTATTAAATAATAATATAGCTAAAAAAATCAATCGATTATTATTTAAAAATATTAATAAAAAAAAAAAAAACAAATGCATTTATCATCAAATCGTCGTTAGCGAATTTATTTGTCAAATATCTATAGTTCCATCTCTTTCTAATTTGTTGACATTAAAAGAGACGAGAGAGAAGAGAGTATACTTGTTTTTTTTTTTTTTAATTAAGTAATATAACACCGCGAAATGCAAAGGCCACATTTATCACAGTGGGTATTTGGAATATTTCCCAAAATCACGTGAATCTCATACTTACACCTACATTAGCTTTACACAGTGTATGAAATAGACAGAAACGGTCTAACTCAAAAACTATATCGAAAATTAAACATTTAAAGAAATATTTCAAAGATGCGAAGACAATTAAGGGGGGTTTCTCATATTTGCCCCAACGTCGAATCGAACCCCCAACTACAAACTGCAAAGACGTAATGTCACTATGGAAATTAAAAAAAAAAAACAATTTATTTGGTTAGACCACTTTTGCTGATTCCATACTAAAGAAAAACTAAAGCTTTTTTAATAACGATTTAGGTTTCTCTTTATCTCTTGGTTAATAAAAGTGAATCTATACTTAAAATTATATATTGAGAAGCGAAAATAATTCTTTCCCCTAATGGGAATCGAATCCGCTACCTTCAACAGTCAGATACTATACTATACATACTATACATGTACCAAAAATAATTAGAATATAATATTTATATGTATGATTGTAATTTATATACGTATTTGAAATATATATATTATCTATGGCACTTATTATATATAAAACGTATATATACATACATATACATATATATATACAATACAAAGTATTTATAATCTATAATTGCTAAAACGTGGTACATTTTTTATCTGTAAAATTAAGTTATAAATTGAAAACACATTATTAAAAAAGTAATTACTTTTTAAATAAAAAGGAATAACTTATATCTAAGCAAATAATATCAAAATAAAGACATAAAGCACTTTGATTTAAAATATTGCTAACACATATATTTAAAAAAAAAAATGTATGGTGACCATTTTTTAACACAAATGTAATTTATACTTCATTATTATAATTTATATTCAAATTTATAAAAAATTGTATATATTTACTTTACAAGAACATTAATGGACTTTTCATATTTGTTATAATATATTTAAATTCCACAAATTTTCGTGCATCACTGGTGTTGCCAAGAAAATAAACTCAAATATCAAAAAAAAAAAGAAGCAACACCACTAAAAAAATAAATCAACAAAAAGTTTCGTCATCAAAAAATTAAAAAAGAAATGCTATAAAATCTCCACTGGTTCATATTAAAAATTAAAACAAAGACTACAATTAATAAAAAAATAAAAATTGCGATTTCGTTTGACTTTGACAGATGTCATTAATAATAGCGAATATTATATATAGATAAAAAAATAATCTGCAAAACATAACATAGACTATATAAGACTATGGCACGGATACATAACGGTGACGCGAACTAGGCTAAATAATTGACTCAAGCAGATAAGTCTAAGTCACTGGTAGATTCCCGTCGTTCCTCTGAAAAAAAAAGAAATAATACAAAAACATATAAAAACTTCTAGAATACATATAAAAAATTGAACCGGCGCCGTCCAACAGGTGCGTGTTCAAATCCAGCTGAAAAGCTTAGGTTTTTCTTTATTGACACAAGTTTAAATATAACACTTTGCAAATAACAAAAAATATGTAAAAACCATTCGAAATAATATTACAAAAGCACACAGCGTAAACCAAAGGCGGAAAACGGGGAACGGAGTGTCTCAACACTAGGTACTTAACCCTCCTGCTATATACTAGGTATATAATACGAGTTCCAGTGTCAAAAGTCAGTCAGTCATAGCTAGTACAAAAGGAATAATATTACTAAAGCATACAGCGTAAACCAAAGGCGGAAAACGGGAAACTGAGTGTCTCAACACTGGGTTCTATCCTCCTACTATATAATAATAATAATACTTTATTGCACAAAAAATATATATATATATATATATATATATATATATATATATATATATATATATATATATATATATATATATATATATATATATATATATATATATATATATATATATATAACATTTCACAAACAGGATTATATGTGTATATTATATTATGTGCAATGGCGGCCTTATCGCTGAAAGCGATCTCTTCCAGGCAACCATTATGATTAATAATCAGTAGCACAAGAGCAGAAAGATGCAAAAAGTATTACAATACGACTATAAATACATTTAAGGTATTATATATAAATATACTAAACATACTTACTTATATAACAATTTATATAGATATACATACATACACATACCTATACATAGATACACAAACATATATAAATAAATAAAAAAAATATACATAAGAGGTTACCATGTACATACAAACATATAAAGGTGTATATTATACACTTAAATAGACATACATACAATAAATATGAAATTATAAGATATAATTCTAATTATATAGATAGTTCCAGATAGTATTCCTTGAGACGGCGTTTAAATATTCCAACAGATTGGGACTGTCTTAACAGTAAGAGTCACCATAGCATTTCGTACGGCACAAAGGTATCTCTAGGAGGTTGTTAGTCCGGGAGCGGAGTTGTTGGGAGTGATTGGTGCTTGACCCTAAGAGCTTGAAACGTTCCTTGAGGTACATAGGAGTAACAGGGTGGTAGAGGATGGTATAAAGGAGAGTGAGGGAGTGTAAGTTGCGTCTGCGTTGTATCGTCAGCCACTTTAGCTGGCTGCGAAACTGCGACACACGGTCGTACTTTCTCAGTCCAAAAATAAATCTTATTATAAGATTTTGCAGACGCTCGAGCTTATTAAGTAGCTGTTGAGATAAGTCGAGATAGCAGGAATCAGTATAGTCAAGGATTGGCAGGAGAAGGGTGTGGGCCAAGGATATTTTGGTTTTTAAAGGTAAAATATTCCCCCATCTTCTCAATCTACCTATGGCGGAATAAAAGTCTACGACTAAGCTCAGAAACGTGGGGTGACCAGGAAAGTGTGCCATCCATCTTCACTCCCAAATTCACAACACACGTACTGGGCTCTAAGCGAACATTGTCTAATAAGATTGGCAGTAAAGGAGAATGAATTTTAAGCAGGTGTTTAGAGTTACCAGATATACATACCTGAGACTTACTTGGATTTATCGAGAACCCAAAAGATTTACACCACGTACTTATTACACGGAGATCGAAATTAATCCGAACGACTGCACTGGTAATATCGTAGCTATATGCTATATGCTATATAATACAAATTCCAGTGTCAAAAGTCAGTCAGTCAGTCAGTCAGTCATGGCTAGAACAAAAGGTCTCGCTCTCACCTTACTTCATGGCAACATTTCCCCCGTAGAAATCAAAGTCCTCCAAGCCGTCCGGCTCGAAGGCCCGTATCTGCTCGAACAGGTCGCTATCCATGAAACTACTGTCAGTTTGGGCTGGCGTTGAAGCGCTGAAGTAACTGCTGCTTTATTTTGGACGTTGATTTTTTTTTTACAATGGCATGGCATTTTTTGACAGACAAGTGGCAAAACGGAGGTCAATTCGAGTTTTTTTTTTTTTTTTAATATCATATGAAAGATAGATAAGATAGGAAAATAGAATTTATATAAAATTAATTCCATATTATAAAAACAAAAAAAAAAAAAGGACAATAGTTTTCACAGAGCATATTATATATACAATTTGAGTTGCCATGCCAAAAAATAGTTGCGAGTTGTTTATATTGTTTTGTTCAATTTGCCGCCGAGCGCCAGCCCCCGCCGTCGGGAAATCGGGAAAGGAAAAGAAAATGCAACACATTATTAAAATGAAGACGGTCGTTGGAATAGATAATAAATATAAACACATTAAAATCCGTCGCATAAATGACAGCACAGACTATACAAGGCAAAATATGAAATCATAACAGGCGATTATAATATAGATAAAAAAAAAAAAATTAAACAAAAAAAAAAAAGAATCAATACATAGAAAACATCATGTAATTAAAAACGACCGTCTGTGTTGCATTTTCGCGAGGGATGAAAAAAAAAAACGTCTTTGGATTTTCCATCGACACTAATAAAAAAAATCCATAGACATCTCTTTTAAATAATAAAAAATTGTAGTTTGAATCTCACATATATTTGTATTATAAATACATCAAACATTCAACATTGTCATGTATAATTAATTGTATAACTCCGAACAGGACTTAATAATGTAAAGTTAAGAACGAAGTCACAAAATGTCATTTTTAAGAAAAAAAAAAGTACAACCATAGATTATTAATAGTAAAAAAGTACCAACACGAACTAGACTTGGCGGGACCAAGTAAGTCGTTTGATTAAAAATAATTATTTTTGAGACAAAAGCGTCGCGACATTTTGCAATTCGTCTAAGTTGCTCTTCTTTGAGCATTTCTTTTTTTTTTTTAATTATATTTCTAATATAGCTTAAACCTATAACATAGTGTAATAGTCACATCCTTTATAACCATCATCGTTGTACGTTAGTATTAATTTTTTTATCTACATATTATACTTTCAACATCATAGAGTTTTGGAGAGAAAATATCTGGCATATTTTAATAAATTTTATTTAAACCGCATAATTTAATACCTTTGCCATGTCTATGACATCGAAAGTTAATTGGATGAAAAGATGTCTTAAGCATTAAATAACCATAGACAAAAAGAACTAGGCTATATAAAATTGACAATTACTTAATTAGTCATTTGTGATTCATTTTTAAAAAACCTCGCTGTAATTTTTCTAATAGAGAGCTCGTCATTTCATGTCTATGGTATAAATCTTAAAATTAAATAATGTAGCACCCAATTAAAAAACAAGACAAGCATTTATATTATTATGCTGTAACATCCCATTTAAACGTCCTAAACAATTGATCTATAAAAAAAAGAGACCATAGATAAAAAATGCATAAATGGACCCATAATTTAAAATCTTAAACAGATAATCGAATGTTATTTTGGAAATATTAATTTAAAAACGAATATTTTCGTTGAATCTATTGAAAATTGGTCTTTATATTATATAAATAAAAATATAATATTATCTATATATATATAAACTACTAAAAAAGTCAGTTTAAATTATGTAGTTAATAATAATAATATAATTATTATTTAATCATGAAAATACATTGTAGATATTTTTTTAATTTAACTATTCGTATACTGTGGACAGTAGTGTGTTCTTTTTTTAAATTCGAAATAATTATCTATGGAAAGATACGTTAAATTCGTTGCCAACCCTGAGGTGATTTTTGTCTATGACTCTACGATATGCAGCCGAGAAATTGACATTTATTTATTCATAAAAAGACGATAATAATTTTAACAAGTATAGAAAATGAAATTTTAAATATATCATTTGTATATTAATAGCTTTTTCATAGGAATAAAAACCCCTAAAAGAAAACTATAAAAAAAAAGCATAAAAAACTTTAAAAAATAAACTTAAATACTGATCATGTATCAAAAATCTATTTTAATTGACGTTTTTATTTTTTTAACGTTTTTTTTTTAAAGATTTTTATATTTATCTAATACTGATTTTTGAGACAATATATCTAATGAAACTTCACTAACAGTGATAATAAATTACAGAACAGACGCGGCATTATTTTTAAACGAAAAACAAGAACGAGCAAAGATCAAAATTTAAAAGCCTATCTTAAATTAATTATAATCACTAACAGTATGCAAGTCTTTATAAAAAAAAAATAACTTTTTTTTTAAATTTCCAACGATAAGCCTCATAATAACATTGATAATGATAATTTCAAATATTTTTTTTTTATTAAAAAATAAAAAAAAATTACATATGCGCCGTTTTCCATTTACAGTTGTAGGATAGTGGTTCCGCAGCTAAAAACAAAATAATACTAGTTTTTACTAAAGTTTAAACTTATAACTTACACAAACTATTCTTAACTTAATTGATGCATATATATATGTATAAACATCCAGTCATTACAAAAACTAAACAATATTCAATATTCAAACGTAAGCGGGACTCGAACCCGCGCCTCTCGCTCACAGTTCCACATCAACATTCATATTCGATTTTGATGACATTTTAAGTGTCAAAATCCACACTAAGGATAGAAAAAAAACACTTGAAGAAAACATATAAAAATTTGAACGAAGCGGGAATCGAACCCGCGCCTCACGGAAGCCGTCCAAGCGCTCCGACTAAGCCATGATGAGTTCTTCCTCACGCTGCGTTGAAATTCTTATATGTCGAGTTTTTTAGAGTCTATACTCTATACACTTGCCAAGAAATAACTAGCTATTTAATGGAAAAGTATATAAATAACGACGTGGACGAGAACGGTCAAGTGACTGGTGAACGGTAGGCGCGGGTTCAAACCCCACTATATTCAAGTGTTCAAATTACCAAACACTTTATTTTTTAATTTAAAATGAATGTAAAAAAAATCCTTTGAAAATATATTATATACGAATTCGTAGTAAAAACCGGAATTAACCGGTGTAAAAAAACATCATAATATTATATGTACGTATAATATTTTGCAAAATCTACGACATCTTATCTGTTATTAAAAAAAATATAATTATTATTACTTAAAAGTAATTATTACCCCTACAAATTAAACCTGAAGATCATAAAACGCATCAAACACATGATACAATTAAATATATATATATATATATATATATATATATATATATATATATATATATATATATATATATATATATATATATATATATATATATATATATATATATATATATATATTTATATATAATATATATATATTTATATATAAATATATATATATTTATATATAAATATATACATATATATATAAATCTATACATATATATATAAATCTATACATATATATATAAATCTATACATATATATATAAATCTATACATATATATATATATATATATATATATATATATATATATATATATATATATATATATATATATATATATATATATATATATATATATATATATATATATATATAAAAATTAATTCTAAATTTAACTATTGCTTATTTAACTTACAAAATAATAATAATAATAAAAATATCTAATGAGATTGTTTAAACGGATTTTCAGGAAGCTTGAAATGAAAAAAATATATAAAATAAAATAAAAAGGATGTGACTATTAAAAAAAAAAACTAAAAAAATCGGACGTATCATTCAAAACTCAATCATGTACCTAAAGGGGAAAAAAAGAATTAATATTGTTAAAAACAAAATAAATTATCAAAAAAATTCCAAAAACATAACTACACAATGTCAAGCCACTATAAAAACTATAAATTATATGCTAAGTTCCATTCGAGTGTATATACCTCTAAATGAGTGCTCGTGCTTCTATATGTGTACACGTGTCCCTGAAGGAGCGCTCTTGTCTGTGTGCGAGTGCTCGTGTCTCTGTATGAGTGCACGTGTCACTGAACGAGAGCTCGTGTCACTGTACAAGAGCTCGTGTCACTGTATGAGTGCTCGTGTCACTGTATGAGTGCTCGTGTCTCTGTATGAGTGCACGTGTCACTGAACGAGAGCTCGTGTCACTGTACAAGAGCTCGTGTCACTGTATGAGTGCTCGTGTCACTGTATGAGTGCTCGTGTCTCTGTATGAGTGCACGTGTCACTGAACGAGAGCTCGTGTCACTGTACAAGAGCTCGTGTCACTGTATGAGTGCTCGTGTCACTGTATGAGTGCTCGTGTCACTGTATGAGTGCTCGTGTCACTGTATGAGTGCTCGTGTCTCTGTATGAATGCACGTGTCACTGTACGAGAGGTCGTGTCACTGTACGAGTGCTCGTGTCACTGTACGAGTGCTCGTGTCACTGTACGAGAGCTCGTGTCACATATATATATATATATATATATATATATATATATATATATATATATATATATATATATATATATATATATATATATATATATATATATATATATATATATATATATATATATATATATATATATATGTGTGTGTGTGTATGTGTATACATAGTTACTACAAGCATACAGACCTGCTGTGCACGCTGGGCGTGTTGCGGTGCGAGTCGGGCGAGTGCGCGTACGGCGAGGACGACATGTAGGGCGGCAGAGTCGTCACCAGCACCGGCTTCACGTAGCCGTTCTTAAGCATTTCGTTTTCTGTTGATCAAATCGAAGCATTCTAAGCTTAGATTTTCTTTTTCAGAAAAAATACACTTTATCCTCGTCTCACATTAAAGTGAGGGATGCGTAGACAAAGAGAAGAGTGTTTGGACACTACAATCTGTTCTAATTTAGACATAGTAAATTATATATTATACAATGAACAGTTATAAATAACTCTATCAATATAACTTGATATATAATATATTAATTTTATATTACATTTTTTTTTTGGCTTCACACTGTATGTAGTTTAAATAAGTTAAAAACTGCTTTATTTCCCTCAATGGGCATTAAACACACACACACACACACACACACATACATTTATATCTACAGAACAATCACTCACCAGGCTTAGTATAGTATTTAGAGAACACATCGTCCTTAGCGACATTTGGGTACAGAAACTGCAACTGGGCGAGGTCTAGGATACGATCCGCGAGGGACCGCAGCATCAGATCGCGCGATGTGAAGGGCTGAAGGCTGAACACTTCGTTACCCTCTGCGAATTAAAAAATAATAATAATATATATATATATATATATATATATATATATATATATATATATATATATATATATATATATATATATATATATATATATATATATATATATTTACGCCCGCCCGCGGCTTCAACTACACACAATTATTCACTTAGTAATGTGGATAGCGTTCAATTGTTTTCAAGACCAACTGACGTCACAGTGTTGGAACATGGCGTCCGGGGGTATTGTTAAAATTGGGCGAAGTTTGAAAATTTGAATTATTTTAATGTTTTATTTAGTAAGTTACAATATATTATAAATCTTTGATATTGTATACTTGTATAATTATTACTTTCGAATCGCCTCACGTTTAATCTATAGCTAGTCTATGCTAGTGACCAATCTCTCCACTCACCGCCAACCCACGCAATAGTGATCCCACCCAACTCGGAGTCGGAGAAACGTAGTAGAAAAGTTCCCGGCGGACATTTGGACAGCATCTCCTCGGCTTGTTTCTTTTGTATGAAACCCATTATGAGGCTGAAAAAGGAGAATTATTACATCAAGAGTCTACATAAGATTAGGCGGCGTCGAGTTACGCCAATAAACACGCAATGTCGCGGAAATTTAGTATATAGCGGGAAACGGAATGTCTTAGAAAAGTTTAAGTTTATATTTAATTTTTTTTTTTTAAATTAAATCAATTTTAATTAACCATTCTTAATATACTAATATCAGTATATTTATTTACAAGACCAACTGACGTCACAACAAAGCAACATGGCGTCCTATTTTTTTAATAAAATATATTACTATATATATATTCATTGCTGATACGGGAGTGTGTTTTGTACTTATTTTCTTAATTTAAAGTATTTCTAATAGATTATTTAACAATATATTGACTCTCCGCTCTCCTTTAAAATACAAAGTGTATGTATGACACATTTTTTACTATTCCGTTTTAAGCACAATGTTTGTTAAAAAAACAAACTTCCTTTTTGCTTCACGCTTTAACCCGCATTTATCAGGGTTATCGGAATGAACCAACTTTAAGGTATTAGGTACTTTAATGACTCACACAATGCGTGATAAAGCCTGACAAGGACTCACCGATCACACCACAGCGTCCTCAGATAGTCCCTGGTGACCTTCACCACCATGTAGAACCACTCCCAGAAGGTGAAGTTGCGCTCGGGCAGTGCGTCCTTACAGAACTGCGTCCAGCTCACCGTCATGCTGTTCAGCTCCATGTTGTTGAGCGGCAAGCTGCTCCTGGGGGGTTGGGGGTTTTGCCCTTTAAACGGTATGGCCTTTCGGGGATGGGGGGGTGGGGGGGGGGGGGGTACGAGTGGCGGGAATGGAGGCGGATATGGGAAAATATAATGAAAATGAAGGAGTAATGGAAAAGTGTTGTTTTTTTTTAAAAACCATATGTTTTTTATAAATTTTATAGCACAGACGATATGATGGATATATACAAAGACTTTTGCAGCATTGTATGTTTGTGAGTCTATAGAGACCTAGTGACGTAGCCGCGTTCTTTAAACAAACTCGCAGCTAAAATCTATACTATTTAAATCGATCAAATCTGAATCGAATTCGCGCACCGTAGGGTTCCGTACCAATATCACAATAAAAATTGACAAACTTAAATTTGCGTTTGTACGCACTAATTTTGTACGAAATAAACTACAAATATAAAATTGTAACTGGTTTTCTCTCTTAAAACGTGTATAATAATTCATTTATATCTACACAAGGTCTCGAAATTGGTGCCAATTTTTTTGCCGAATACTTACTTGTATGACGATTTACTCTCGACATAAGCGACTATAGACCTAAATATTTAATATCGACTTCAGCCTGAGACTTCCATGGCATCATGAAACACATACAGACAGACAAATAGACAACAATAAGCATATCCTATTGTTTTGAAATACGTAAAATAATATGATAATTTTTACGAAAAATTAAAAACATACAGATATCATGGTGATACAATAGCCTTTTTTTTATAAAAAAAAAAAAAAAAAAACACTCACCTAAATATCTTCTCGGCCAAGAATCGAAGGTTGTCTTCTGACAGGTCACCGCCTGTCGCCGAACTGAATTTGATGCGCAGCGTGTCGGCCAGCTGACCCCACGTCACCTGCCACATAGACACATTACGTAGAGCGCGTGCGTGCGTGCGTGCGTGCGTGCGTGCGGGCGCGCGCGGACTGACCTTGTCGGGCACGGTGAAGGGCACGCGGCCGGGCGGGCTGAAGGCGTTGTCCCAGGTGACGGTGGCCCAGCCGTGCGGCTCCTGGTTGCCGTGCACGATCACCACCACTGGCAGCGACAGCGTCCACACCTGCGGGGAAACGTTTTTCATTTTTTCAGGTTCTAGTATTTTTTTTTTATTTAAATAAATTTTATTATTATGTTTTTGTCTGTCTGTTGTCTATTGCTACACCCACATCTTAATAATATATATATATATATATATATATATATATATATATATATATATATATATATATATATATATATATATATATATATATATATATATATATATATATCAACTGAATTGTCTTGTATCTGTTATAATATGGAATCACAGAATAAAGAAATAGATAGAAATATGCAAAAATAACTAGAAACAGGTAAAAACACACCTGAAATACTAATTCACCGCCGCCCACATTGAACTCGGACTGAAATAACAACGTCAGCTTCTCGTCCATAACACTCTCGGTGCCTTTCTTCTCGGCTCTCTTTATTTTACGTAATTGCATGTTACTGTGGGAGAGATAAACAAAGAATGCATTATTATTTATAAAAAAAAAACCTATTAAAATTAAGACGTATTTCATCTAACAACTAACTGCGCCCTCAACTTTGTCTATGTGAGTAAGTAAATTTGTAGAAGGTTCTGTTGTATAAGATACTTTAAATTGACATAACTTTTTTATTTATGAACCGATTCAAATAAAACAACCTCTAAATATTCATGGAAGCTTACCATAATATTATGTTGAAAATTGCATTTCAATCGGTTCAACCGTTTCTGAGATTAGCGTGCACAAACGCACAGACAGACAGTGGTTTGGCGTTTATCACATTGGTAAATGCTTCCAATGCAGACAGACCGAGACAGCCAACTCTACCCACCGGAAGCTGACGCTGAGCTGCCTGCTGGTGGGCTGGTACTCCATACAGCCACTGTTGTTGAGGATGTCGCCACACTCCACCGGCTGCTTGCCCCGACCTTGTGAGTCACTCTTGAGGAGCAGCTGCGCCTGCTGCTCTGATATTATCACCACCTGGAAATATAGAAAAGTAAAAAAATTGGGCCATTAGGTGGAACAAATACGGCGGTTCTGGGTTCGATCCCATAAGGGGCAAATTAATTAATTCAAATCCTCGCTTTGGTAACAAGACGAGGGCCGGCGTTGAGGTCCGCCACTTAACACGCAATGTCTCGAAAATTGGGCGGTAATGGAGAGCGGAAATATATATATATATATATATATATATATATATATATATATATATATATATATATATATATATATATATACATATAAATTTTTTATCAATAATAGGTAGGCATGGAGCTCTTAGCGTCAAAATATTCTGTTGTCAGTTGACAAATTTAAATTTGCGGTCGCATGCACACATTCTGTATGAAACTGAGGCAGGCATCCTGTAGGTTTTAATTACGCGGCGCATTTTCATACAAAATGCGGCAAAATATTTACTTTACTAGAGAAAATCCGATATTCGATACCACGTACATATACACGTTCCTGACAGACAGTCGAACAGGCAGACAGACAACAACAAAAACCCTATAAGGGCTCGATTATTTGTACTATTTTAAGATACGGAACCCAAAATGCATAAAAAAAAATCAATCACTCACAGTAACCCGCGGCGGCGTCATGTGCACGTTAAGTTGACCCCCCACAAGGAGGCGGACTGTAGCCGTGAAGCTGTAATAATACAAAAATATTTTAAAAAAAACTATATATATATATATATATATATATATATATATATATATATATATATATATATATATATATATATATATATACATATACACATATATATATATATATACATATACACATATATACATATATATACATATATAACAAATGACATATTTGATATTAGTTCAATAATATATATATATATATATATATATATATATATATATATATATATATATATATATATATATATATATATATATATATATATATATATATATATATATATATATATATATATATATATATATATATATATATTATATATATATATATATATATATATATACTGTATGCGGAGATTACAATAGATCAGCAATGGTCGCAGTGACACTGATTTCTGCAAAGAATTGCAGTATTATCTTTGCTGTGAGGGTCTTCACCTCTTCTGGGTACATTTGATATTTCCCCAGGATGGTATAGCACCGCTGCATAACTTGAGGACATTCAGTGAGGATATGGAGGGGTGTCTCTTCAGCCTCATTGCATATTCTACACATTATTGTGCTGCTGATGCCTTAATTGTGCATTTGTCTATTCAGACCACAGTGTCCAGACAGCACCCTCACTAATGTACGGAGACAGTTCTTGCAGAGATAAGGCCTCAGTGGCAGCCTTCTTGTTGAAGGCCTTAATGAGCGCCTTAGCTTGGTATAAACCAGGAGTATTTCTCCATAGATGAATGTCCTCATAGAGGCAATATGTGTTCAGGGTATGCTGTGTTAAGCTACGAGGGATGCCACAGAACGGTTCTGGTCCAAATTGGGTGCTTTTATCTCCCTTTCGTGCCAGTATATCCGCCCGTTCATTTCCCTCGATGCCAGCGGGCCCTGGAACCCATCTTAGAACTACTCTGTTGTTGTTCCCCAGAGAGTTCAGGATCTACTTGCAGTTCTCGACCAGCTTTGATTGAGTCAAATCTGATGCTAGGGCCAAGAGTGTAGCTTGACTATCTGAATTGATATAGATAGTATGATTAAGGTAGTTGCTTTGCAGATTGGCTGTCGCGCATTCTAGTATGGCGTATACCTCTGCCTGGAATATCGAGGAGTGCTTTCCCACAATCAGACTTTAGTCCTTTTTAGTGATTCTCCATATTCTCCATTCCACATACTACCTAAGAGCCGGATGTGGAGCCATCAGTGTACCACCTCAAGTTTCCATTATATATATATATATATATATATATATATATATATATATATATATATATATATATATATATATATATATATATATATATATATACGGCATTAAGTTCCGCCACACAAAACACAAAGTCTTGGAGAACAAAAAGAAAAAAAAAATACATCAAAACTTACACAAATTTAAACAAAGTATTAAAAAGAAAAGCTTGACCTCACCGTGTATTAGTCTTCATAACTTGGGGCGGTTGCTTCTCTATCACGAACGTTGAAGTCACTAAGGTGGACAACAGACTTGTTACCTTCGAGAGAAAAGAAGTAGAAATTAGTGACTAATTTCTGTTTTTAACGCACTATACACACACATACACACATACAGACACAGATACACCAATATATATATATATATATATATATATATATATATATATATATATATATATATATATATATATATATATATTATAAGATAGAATTTAGTGTAATCTACAATTAAAAAAAAACAATTTAAAGAGTATGCACTAATCTTATTTATAATTTTCCTACCAAAAATAATATATTATATATTTGTATATAGTCAAGTTCACTACGCGCCAGGCCGTGCCAGGCCGTGCCAGGCCGTGCCAGCGACTGTCACCTGCTTGCCCATGTCGTCCAGCATCTCCGCCAGGTGCGGCTGCCGCAGCTCGGCGATGGTCTTGCCGTTGATGCGCGCCACGTTGCCGACCTGCTGCCGCGTGCTCCAGATGAGGTCCGCCAGCAGCTCGCACCACTCCTGGATGGTGTTCAGGTTAGAGTGCATTATCACTCCGTTGCCGCTCAGTTGCTGTTCACGCTTCCATCTGGAAAGGAAAGTAGAAGAATTGCATTTTTTTTGTCTTGACAGAGAGGGGAAATAAAAGCAATAATAATAATAAAAAAAAAAATAAAAAAAGAAATATATATATATATATATATATATATATATATATATATATATATATATATATATATATATATACACACCACTTGGGCACTGAGGACTTACTTGATCAGCTCCTCATCCAGCACCTGGCTCTGTAGTTGGCGCAGATTCGCTATATTATCCTTCATATGGTCCACTAGCTCCATCTGAGATTGATTTATTTGGGCGACCTTTAAAAAAAAAAAAATGATTGCAATTTTTTTCACGCTTCACGCCGTATCCCGCATATACACTCCATTCTGGCATCCGGCTAGAATGTTTAATTTTTTTTCATTGTCTTCTATAGTCCACTTATCGAGGGAGGCTATAGGCTATGTCACATCACGTTAATCCTGTCTTATATAGCCCACTGTACCTGCTGAAATTTGAACACGCGAAGTCACGTGTGAAAGGTAGCTAATATTATATATATATATATATATATATATATATATATATATATATATATATATATATATATATATAAAGAAAAAACTGTTTTTTTCCAACATTAATTTTGATTCAAATATTAAATATCTACCATTATTAACAACAAACAGATTGACAAGGCAGAGGGAATCCTGTAGGAGCCTAGTGTCGAGACACTCCAGTCTCCGCTTTCCGGAACGCCGCGTTTTGAGTCACCTTATTGCCTGTTGCCAGAGCGAAGAAAATGAGAATCAAAAACCTCCCCCGGACGGGAATCGAACCCACACGTCTACTAAAACTAATCTAAGCAGTATAGCCGTCATCTCTCACCAAGACATTCAGCTTCCTCTCCATCTCGTCTATCTGCACGCGCAGGCACGCCTCCAGCTCGCGGCGCTCGCTCGTCATCGGCCCCGACTGCTGCAGGTAGTTGATGTGGCCTGGGCATTAAAAAAAAAACAAATAAGCATTTTTAATAATAATGATAGAATTTGAAGCAGCACCACTTAGACACAATCTCACAACAACAACACAGAATGTCGACGCAGCTTATGCGGTATTCGAGAGGCGCGGGTTCAAATCCTGATGCTTTAAATTTTTATAAAACATAATGTATATATATATATATATATATATATATATATATATATATATATATATATATATATATATATATATATATATATAACAAAAAAATAACAGCAAAAAACGTAAAAAAAAACCAACAACACCTTCAATTAATTTTTCACAAAAGGTGTAGCTATTCTTTAATTTTTTTTGTATATTATAAAATTTTTAGTTTAATTTTTTAATCTATGTTTTCACAATATCGTCACACGCACACACACACACACACACACACACACACAAATACATAAGAGCGAAGCTAACAATCACCTTTATTCTTCAAACACTCGTGGTATTGGAGCGAGAACGACTCAATGTTGGCCTGCAGCGAGCGTATCTCCTCACTCGCCATGTTGACCTTCTGGCGCACAGTTTGGAGGCCGGTGATGAGCTGTGATGTAAAAAAGAAAAAAAAATTAATATCAATATTTTTCTATTGACATATAACATCACTACAGACTTGTCCGTACCGTTTTTAATTTATTTTATTTAAATATATATATATATATATATATATATATATATATATATATATATATATATATATATATATATATATATATATATACATATATTCAATAAAAATAATTTGTTTTAATAAAAAAAAAGAAATAAAAACAGTATTATTATACACAATCTTTCTTTCTATTAAAATAACATCACTACAGACTTGTCCGTACCGTTTTTAATTTATTTTATTTTCTTATCTAAATATATATATATATATATATATATATATATATATATATATATATATATAATATATATATATATATATATATATATATCTTCTTCTTCTTCCTGGCATTAGTCCCGGCTTTTGCCAGGGTCTGCCTTCCGACTAAGCCTACTCCACTTTGCACGGTCTTTAACATCCTCAGTGGACAATCTATTGGCTCTCATGTCTTGTGTCACGACATCCAGCCATCGCTTCCTTGGGCGTCCGGGTGGTCTAACTCCAGGGACAGACATGTCAAGGCACTTCCTTCCGACATAGTTCTCAGATCGGCGCATAACATGGCCATACCATCTCAGGCGACGCTCTTGGAGCTTATCCGCTACGTCACGGACCCCAGAGACTACCTCGAATGAATGTGTTGCGTATGCGGTCGGACCGCGTAACGCCACACATCCATCTCAGCATCTTCATCTCCGTGACGTGAAGCTCCTGAGTGTGCCGAGATAATGTTGGCCAACATTCGCTGCCGTATAAAAGAACCGGTCGGATAATGCTCTTGTATATCAGTCCCTTGAGCTTGGGCGGTATTCTGCTATCGCAGACTACACCAGTGACCTCCCGCCATTTGGCCCAGGCAGCGTTTATACGGGCATGGATGTCGTGGTCGATGCCTCCAGACTCATGCATAACGGCTCCAAGGTACCTGAACTTCTCCGACTTAACGGCTGGCTCAGGCCCGATATGGATGGTGCTCGAGTCCGGGCTCCCACAAGCCATGTACTCGGTCTTCGACACATTCAGTTTGAGACCACCGTTTCAAGCGCACCCTTCCAGGCGTTCACTTTACGCTCCAGCATCAGTCGGTTCTCATCGATGAGTACTATGTCATCGGCATACATCATCAGCCACGGAGGCTGGCATTGGATGTCAGCCGAGACAGTATCCAGCACTACATTGAATAAGAACGGACTAAGAGCTGAGCCCTGGTGAACCCCTACTGTAATCGGGAAGGGCTTGGTGTCGCCAACAGCGGTCCTAACCACTGAAGCGGAGTCGTTGTACATATCTCTGATAACCTCAATATAGGCTTCAGGGATCCCCTTGGATCGCAATGCCCACCAGATACACTGACGTGGCACACAGTCAAAGGCCTTCTGCAGGTCCAAAAAGGCCACATGCAGAGCTCTCCTTTTTTCCCTGTAAGCCTCCATCAAAGTTCTGAGGGCAAAAATGGCGTCCATAGTGCCTGATCCTGGTTGAAACCCATACTGAGACTCAGAGACAGTACATTCTTGGCGGAGCCTGAGGCCGATCAAGCGCTCGAAGAGCTTCATGGTGTGGCTCATAATCTTAATGCCCCTATAACTACCACAATCTTGAACACTGCCCCTTCCTTTGTAAATAGGGATAATAAAGCTCTGCCGCCACTGATGTGGCATCTTTCCAGTATTCAAGATACGGTAAAACAGGTCAGTAAGTATAAGCACACCAAGAGAGCCCAACGATTTCCACGCCTCGATTGGGATGTCGTCAGGTCCTACCGCTTTTCCGTTCTTCATGCGTCGAAGACAATTACGAGTTTCGTCACGGGTTATTGGAGCAACAAGTCCGAGGTTAGGAGATAATTCAGGAGGAAGACTACAAGACTGCTGAGTGTTCAGCAGCTCCTTAAAGTAGCTTCTCCATCTCTCCTTCACAGAGGCATGACTACAAAGCAACGTGCCCCGAGAATCTCTGACGCAAAGACATTTGTAATATCCTGCGTCGCTTTATCTCGAGCACGAGCCAGTTGTATATGAGCTTCTGCCCCTCCAGTTTCAAGTTTATCGTACAATGGCGACAAACTTTCTCTGCGGGCTCTGGCTACAGCTCTTTTGCTGGCCCGTTTCGCTGCTTTGTACTCCAGTGTGTCTTCAGGAGAGTTGGAATGCTGCCATTCTTTAAACGCAGCCTTCTTTTCCCGAATCATCCCCTGCACCTGGTCATTCCACCACCATGTCTCCCTGTCGATGACACGCCCACCCTTAGTAACGCCAAGAACTCGCTTGCCCGCCGCAATGATAGTTGAATGAGCTCGATCCCATGCAGTCTGAGTGGTCTCGGTGTTAGTCAGTAGATTTTGACTCTCCACCTCCACCAAGAAGTCTGTCTGCATCGGCCCATTCAACAACCACCACTTAATCCTAGGCTTGCGTTTCTCAGCTACTTTCTTTTTCGGGCTACATTATAGTCCATGACAAGGAGGCGATGTTGGGCCGTCAGGCTTTCGCCGGGAATAACCTTACAGTTGGTCACCCTGCCTGTATGACACCGTCTAGTCAGCAAATAATCAATTTTAGTTGAGTGGGACCCGTTCTTATACGTTATAAGGTGCTGAGGTTTCTTCTGGAAGAAAGTGTTCACGATGGCCAGATCAGACGCAATGCAGGTTCTTAGAATATTTTCTCCCTCTGCAATATATATATATATAGATAATATATTATATATATATAGATATATATATATAATATAATATATATATTCATAAAAATAATTTGTTTTAATAAAAAAAAAAAAATAAAACAGTATTATAACAAAATTTTTCCCCTTTCTATTAAAATAAAATCATCAGATTTGGTCCGTACCTTTTTTAATTTATTTATTTTTTATCAAAATATATTTTTAATATTTTATACTAATATATTTAAATTTTAAAAAAATTTTTTTAATAAAAAAAAAAAATAAAAACATATTTAAATAAAAATTTTTTTTTAAATTAAAAAAAAAAAATTTTCCCCCTTTTTAAATTTTTTAAATTTTTTTATTAAATAAAATATAAATTTATTTTAATTTATTTTTTTTAAAATAATAATATATATATATAAAATAAAAAATATAACATTATTAAATTTAAAAAAATTTTTTTTAAATTTTAAAAAAAAGAAAAAAAAACGGGATTATTATACAAAATTCTTTCTTTCTATAAAATAAAATCACACAGATTGCCCGTCCCGTTTTTTTTTTATTTTATTTTTTTCTAAATATATATTATTTTATAATATATAATATATAATAAATTATATATAATTTAAAAATTTTATATAATAATATTTAAATAAAAAAATTTTTTAATAAAAAAAAAAAAGAAATAAAAAACCAATTATTATTATAAAAATTTTTTATTTAAAATAAAAAATATAAATTTTGTAACTTTTTAATTTATTTTATTTTTTTATCAAAATTTTATTTTGTAAAATAAAATATAAAATATAATATATATATATATTATATATATAAAAATAATTATTTTTTAAAAAAAAAATAAAAAAAAATTTGGGTTTTTAAAAAAAAAAAAGAAAAAAAAAACAGTTTTTTATACCACTCTTTCTTTCTAAAAAAAAATCAACAGATTGTCCGAAACCGTTTTTAATTTTTTTTATTTTTTATCTACATATTAATATATATATAAAATTTTATATATATATATAATATATTATATATATATATTAGATATACAATATATTAATAAAATTTTAATTTTGTTTTAATAAAAAAAAAAAAAAAAAACGGGTATTTTTTATAACAATTTTTCTTTCTTTTTAAAAAAATCACTCCCAGATGGTCCTTTCCCGTTTTTAATTTTATTTATTTTTTTATTAAATTTTTATATATATATAAAATATTTAAATAAAATATGGTTTTTTAAATAAAAAAAAAAAAAAAAAAAATAAAACGGGTTTTATTTAAAAAACTTTCTTTTTAAAAAACATCACTACAGATTCCCCCCCGTACCTTTTTTAATTTTTTTTAGTTTTTATCTAAAATATATATTATATATATATATAATATATATTTTATATAATAATAAAATATATATATCTTAAGAATATATTAATATAATTTTATTTTAAAAATATATTCAATAAAAACTGTTAATCTACCCTCTGTAATTGATTTTTATTTACAATGAACTTTTGGTTCAAATTTGACGTTAGTTTTCTATATTTCATTTACCTAAGGCATATCACAAATGGGGTCTATATAGCCCACTTTTTACCCGCGGGAATGTGTGATAGAAAACGGCCATTCCCCATTTAATAAAGCTGATAAAGCTGAAGAAAATCATTTGTAAAAGCATATACTGACAATCTTTTTAAATTAAACATGCGCCGGCTTCAGGGCCAAAATCCCGCATGTAGCAGGATAAAGGGGGGAAATATAGTGTTTGCATTGGGGACATTTGGGAAATCAAAACCCGCAAACGTCCGAAAAACAAAAAATGTTATAATTTAAAAAAGGGAAAATTTCCCTCCCATACCATTTCACTGTTTTCCTCTCGGTCTGTGGCTGGGTTTAATAAGGGGGTTCCCATCGCGTTTTGGTTTGACCCCATTCTGGGCCCAGGCAACGCCCCCTGTACGTGCAGTCGTGGGGGCGTGGTGTTCGGAAAACAAAACAAAATAATATTTTATTAAAAAACTAATATCAAAATATGTCTTTTGTTATTTTTATTATTGTTTATCTGTGTTTTAAAGGGGGGGAAACCCAATAAAAAAAACACAAAAAATGGTGTTTTTTAAATATATATTTTAATTTTTAATATATATATTAAGTTTTATATAAAAATTATATATATAAATATTTTTAATATATATATATATTTTATATATAAAATAAAAATTTTGTTACTATTTTTTTAAAATTTTGTGTTTTAAAAAGGGAAAATAATTTTTCCAAAAAAAGGGGTCTTTTGAAAACTTATTATGTTTATTATGTATTTAATAAAAAAATAAATATTATTAAAAAAAAATGGTAGTTTTTATTAAAAAAATATTTATTATTTTTATTTATTATTTTATCTTTTTTTAATGGGGAAAAAAAATATTACTTAAAAAAAAAGGGTAGTTTTTTTGTATTTTTTTTAAAAAGGGTTTAGGGGCCCTAAATTTTGCCTGTTAGACTGATTTAGTGGGGAAAAAATAACTTTAAAGAATTTTACAGTTCAAATTTTTAAATCGTTTTTCGAAAAATTTTGTTCGGAAAAATTTCTGTATACATACAGAATAAAAAAGTTTTCAAAGTTTTACGTGTTTCGTCGCCGGTTAGAAAATGGCGGCAAACTATATTGTAAGTGTGCCCAAGTTACGTGATAGAGAAAACTACGACGAGTGGGTGTTTGCGGCAGAAATGAAAAATATCGGCCATGACGATGACGCCAAGACGAAGGCGAAATTAATACTTACAATAGCACTCATCGTTATACGTTCATATAAAGAATGTAAACACTACGAAAGAAGTATGGAACAAACTCAAGTCGCTCTTTGATGATTCTGGTTTTACTAGAAGAATAAGTCTTTAACGGAATTTGATATCCATTCGATTGGAGGGTTGCAGTTCCATGACCTCGTACGTTACGCAGATAATTGAAACGGGTCAGAAGCTCTGTGGAACAGGATTTGGAATTAATGACGAGTGGATTGGTTCCTTGCTACTAGCTGGATTGCCTGAAAAATACTCACCTACGATAATGGCTATAGAGCATTCAGGCATTCAAATAACAACGGACGCCATTAAAAGCAAGCTCCTTGATATGGAACCAGGAAACGGAAGTAGTAATTATGAAGATGGCGCATTCGCTGTGTCAAAAACTAATAGCCAACATAAACGCAAACAAATGAGTGTCAATAAAGATGGCGGTTCCAAGTCAAGTAGTGCCAACATTAAAACTGTTGATGTCAGATGCTACCGATGTAAGCAAATTGGACACTATCTAACGCAATGCCCGAACATAAATAAAACTAAAGTGAATAATAGTAGCAAAACGAATGCATTCTCAGCTGTGTTTTTTAAGTGGCAGTTTTAATAAACATGACTAATACTGTTTCAGTTACATGTCAGTTACATATCAGTTACATGTCAGTTACATGTGCCGGCGATGTGAAAATAGTCACACTAGTCAAAGACAGTGAAGTGGATATTAATATTGAAGATGTGTGTTGCGTTCCAAACTTGACAACGAATCTCATTTCAGTAAACAAGTTAATACAGACAGGCAACGAGGTAAATTTTACACAGAATAATTGTTACAAGTACAACAATAGTGGTGATTTAGTTACTACTGCTTCTTTGACAAATGGAGTGTATAAATTAAATATGAAAGAGATGCTTGTTGCAGCAGTTATAACAACGGGTCTTACTTGGCATCGCAGATTAGGTCATGTGAACAGTGATTGCTTAATTAAAAGGAAAATATTTACTAGCAGAGATGTCATAAACATGGAAAAGCAATCAGTCATGATGGACGTTGCATCTGCATATAGTAAAATAGAATGTCTAACCAAAGAGAATGTATCAGAAGATCAGACTCAACAGGATTCAGTCGGGGATACCACAAGCTCAACAGTGATAGACGAAACAGTGAGCAGCCTTTCAGATTCAGACTATGTACCTGAATGACGTGATAGACCTGTAAGAGTAAAACATGCACCAAACAGGTATGGCTTTGGCGGTATCTGCTACACAGAGAACAATGCAGCCTGTGTAAGTGATCTAACACTTAAAGATGCACTAGAGGGACCTGAGAGAAATCATTGGTTACAGGCAGTAAAGGAAGAATTAAAAAGTTTCGAGGAAAATGATGCTTGGGAGGTAGTAGACGTTCCTAATAACTCTACTGTTGTGCAGTGAAGTGGATACTTAGAAAAAAGGTTGAGTGTGATGAATGCGAGGTGATGGAGTGCGAGGTTAGTGGCTAAAGATTTTACCCAGCATTTTGGTGTGGACTATAATGAGACATTTTCACCAGTCGTAAAACATAGTACACTAAGATTGTTATTTGCTTTGTCAGTGAAACTTGGACTAGACATAGTACATTTAGATGTAGTTACAGCATTCTTGAATGGCAGCCTTAAGGAAACCATACATATGCAATGTCCGGAAGGGTTTAATAATTCAGATTCTGGTAAAGTTTTAAGGACTAAAGAAAGCCATATATGGGTTACGGCAGTCATCAAGAAAGTGGTATGATAAAGTGAATACTTGTTTAATTGGTAATGGCTTTTTCAAAGTCAAAATATGAGCCTTGTTTGTATTTAAAGAATGAAGGTAAAAATATTACTGTTATTGCACTGTATGTTGACCAACTTTTTTGTTTTTTCAAACAATAGTAAGGAAACTGACGATTTAAAATCTCTATTAGCATCTCAGTTTAAACTAAAGATTTAGGGGAAATAAAGCAGTGTCTTGGTATGTCAGTTTGTTATGATAAGAAAAATAGAATTATAACCTTGGACCAAAGTAATTATATTGATCAATTGTTATTAAAATTTAATTTAGTCAATTGTAAAACTGTAGAAACCAAAATGGAATGTGGCTTAAAATTGACTAAGGATAAAAGTTTACCTTATTAGCAATTGATTGGCTGTTTAATGTATGTAGCAATACTAACCCGTCCTGATATTGCATATGCAGTTGGCTATTTGGGCCAATTTAATAATTGCTATACCAAAGAGCACTGGATTCATGCTAAGTGTATATTTAAGCATCTTAAAGGAACAAAAACATTATTGTATTAAATATTGTGGAACGGGTGATAATATTAACAAGGGAATAGTGGGGCTATGTAGATTCAGACTGGGGTAATGACATATTAGATAGAAAATCCCGCACAGGATACTGGTTTTATTCTCTCGGATGGTGTTATATCTTGGGGAAGTAAAAAGCAAAAGAATGTTGTATTGTCAAGTACTGAGGCAGAGTGTGTAGGAGGTATATCTGAATGCTGTAAAGAGGCTATTTATATAAGAAATTTATTTATTTATTTATATAAGTAATATTTAATGATAACCAAAGTGCTCATAAATTGTTGTATAATCCTGTTTTTCATAATAGGTCAAAGCATATTGACATTACATATCATTTTGGTCGAGAATGTATAAATAATATTGTCAAGATTGAGTATTTGGAACGACTCATATGCCTGCAGAATATACTTACTAAGGCTTTAAGCCGTTGTAAAACATCATAAATTTGTAAATGTAATGGGAGTGCAACAGAAGTAATGTTTATAAGTTTTATTTTGATATAGTGGGGGTATTGAACTAGTATCAAATATGTCATTTGTTATCTGTATTATTGTTTATCTGTGTATAAGTAAGGGAACCAATAAATAAACACGAAAACTGGTAGTTTTTATTAATATGCATATATATATATATATATATATATATATATATATATATATATATATATATATATATATATATATTAATATATATATATATATATATATAATGAGGTGGACGAAACCGAGAGCTGGGAGCTAGTCTAGTGTAAAAACTCACCTGTACTGCATCCTGAACAGCTTAGCGGCTTCTATCAGCTTCATCTTGGTGACGAACATCTCCGGAGACAGCATGAGCTCCGTGTGCGTGTGTACCTCCTGCACCAGCTCGTCCACGAAGAACCTTTGCTGGTCCTCTGGCTCCGGCGTCCTTATTGTGAATGGGTATAAAATACAATTATGCCATTTTTTTTTTATTAAACCCTGCTATGTGCTGTATACAGGTGAAGCTATATATATATATATATGTATATGTATATATATATATATATATATATATATATATATATATATATATATATATATATATGCTTTTTTTCTTACCATATTCTATTCTCGATCCAAGTAGCAAGACAGTGACGGACCTCTATGGGAAAATGTTCCCCATATATAGCCCGTACCTAAAAAAGAAAAAAATATGTAATATATGTATATGTATATGTATATGTATTAAGAAGCCTGTGCATTGTGACGTAGCGTAAACGCGAAGATTGCAGGTTCGACTCCCACGAGGGGAGAAGATCAACACTAGGTTCCTCTGTCTAACCTGCGAGGTACAGCGTGAAGCTATTTAACATCATCCCTGTGCAGTTAGCATGGCTTTTATACCGGGTTCAAATCCAGTGGAAACGTTTTGAGTACAATTTATACTATTTTTAGCTTCATTCTGTATAGCCAGATACTGCTCTGAGCTCCCCTAAAACGCTATGGGCATCAGCTCGGTTAGTGCATGGAATGCTAAGAAGATCCTCAGCATCCTTGTCCATGACTTCATCCAAATCATCTCTATATACTATGGACAAAAATAGACAAAAAGCATACCTTCTGCAAGCTCTCGGGTGGAAGCTGCTGAGCTCTTGCCCACAGTGACATTTTACACCTAAAAAAAAAATACAAAAATCTCTGGAATACGATATCAAACAAATAATTAATAATAATAATTAATTAATTACATTAGACTCTCAGAGACAAGCTCAATTGTTATTTTAGTTCAGAAAAAAAAAGCATATTTAAATATATTATATCTAAATCAAAATGGTTTTATATGTGTAGTACACAATTAACATACCTTTGCTTATTCTTCTAATTATAAAAAAAAAACTTTATATAATTGAATCTGTAACAAAAAAAATTACATATTATATTTATATTTACAAAAAAGAGTACACACGTATAGGTTACACGCTGTACCACGCACATAGCGGGGTAGACGGAGAGATCTATACATTGCGTGTTGAGTAGCGGCATCTGCCCAACTGGGAATCGAACCCACGACCCACAACAGACAGTTCCTCTGTCGGTACGGTACGGTACGGTATATATATATATATATATATATATATATATATATATATATATATATATATATATATATTGCAAAGGAATCCTTATATCGATGGTATGAAGTGAAATTATTCGTTTGTACAGGATTTGAAGACATACTTATAAGCAAACACACGAGGCACAGCCACTGGCTTATTTTTTTTTAAATTTGGAATGTTACCTCTGTTGACTTAAAAAAAAAAAAAAAAAAAAAATGTTCACAGTACAAAAAATGTCCAAAAAACCCGTATCCTATATCAATCAAAAATAAAATTATCTTTTTCACGTGTGTTGTTGTTACATATATTAATTCTTAGAATATATCGCGTTATCTTTAAAGTGTTAAGAGTAATCAGTATAATATATATATATATATATATATATATATATATATATATATATATATATATATATATAATATATATATATATATATATATATATATATAAAATAACATTACATTCTATAAAAAACAAAAAACCTGACTACCCTCATTCCAAAAAAGAAAACCATAGACTACATGTAAATCTGTTTTAACAAGCAATTTTTTACTGTGTAATTTACTCATTGCCAAGCAATATGCTTCATGTGTTTTCCATACAACGTGACACTGGCAAAGTAATTAGACATCGATCGGCACAATTTTAGTGCTATAAGTAAAGAACTAACCTATGAAAGGATACCCTCGTTGAGATAAGTACAGGTAGGTAGGTGAGGTATATTGGTACCTCTCTCCAGGACGTTATATAAAAAGACTCTTAAAGACGATAAAATTTGCCTCTATAGTTATATAGTTAAGATTGACCAATTACTTAGTAAATTATTTCTCAAATTGTATGTTATTTTATCTGGTGCTAATATTTGTCGCATATGAAGTTTGAAATATTATGATTTCAAATTAAAATTGTTAGATATATTTTGTATATAGTATTAAATAATACCATTCATTGCTGTCTTAGCAAATGATGTAATAAAAGTATAAAATTAAGATTTATATAAATTAATTCAAATATATTCATACATCATCACTATTGTTACAATTTCATATGTTAAATCATATAAAAACCCATTTATTCACATTGGATCATTAGCTTACAAAATTAGACACCATTTTTTAAAAAAATCTACCAACACACTTAATTTATTCAAAATACCCACATTTGAACGAAATAAATGACAAATATGAAAAAAAAAAAACCCTCCAATTTTTTTTACTAAAACCGTCCAAAAAAGGTCACAAACAACAAAAAAAAACATACAAACGTTAATAATATAAACATCTAACACACCTTTGAACCCCAAGACAAAAGAACGAATCGTATAAAACCGATGTTTCTATAAAAAAAAATCGATTATAACAACTAAACGGCAATTCCTTTTACCGATTAATAACATATACGTATCAGATTATGCTAGAATGATTAAAAACTCACTCAAATATTAAATGGCGTCAATAATTTTCAATGGGAATTACAGTCGGGGTGTATAAGTTAGCGTTTCCCCATATTCATATATTGAACGGAGCGTGGTTCAAACTTCAAATTGACTATAGCCGCGATTTCTCAGAATATTAACACACACCAGCTACCGACCGTGTCACCGACGCAATACTACGAATGATAATTTCAATTTTAATCTTTTACATACCTTCAAATGGCGTGGCGCGAATCACATTATATAATATCGATTGGATTATTAATATTTTTTGTTACTATATATATACTGGAATTGAGGCGGCAGTTAAAAGTGAAATGGCAAAATAATGTCTTGGAAGACGTGAGAACAACAACTTCTACTTCCTTCTCCGGTTTGACAGATGAGTGATGTCATATCAAAAAAAAATTGTACCCATTGTTTCTTAATTTTCCTTATATTATTGGTTTCCAATTTGTTCATTTATGGCTATAAATATTGGCTTGTAAGATTTTTCTGAAGATCATCATATTTATTAAAAAATATAGATTAAAATTAAACAAAATTAAGCGTAAAATTTTACTATGTGATAGTTTACTAAGATTATTATAACCCAATATCTTTACATTAAATGTTAAACAAATATAAAAATAGTAAACTGTGTATAAAATAATATATAATACATTATTAAAAGTCACCAATAGATTAACCTCACTTGTAACAAGCGTGCCGATAAATAAAAAATATAATTATTATTATGTAAAATATCTATAAAAGACTTAAATTGTACAAACTAAGGGGAGGCGCTTAAACTGGCAAGAACAAAATAATTAGTCCTACCCACTAGTTGATATAATATCGTTCCTTTCTACGTAATATATATATATATATATATATATATATATATATTATATATATATATATATATATATATATATATAGATCGGATATATATATATATATATAGATCGGAACTTAGCACTAAACGCAATTTTTTTAACGAGGCGAAAACATAGAAACATCATCCAGCTTATATAGTATTATAGCCTGATTTACCTTCTATAATAATAAATATTTAATTTTATTCTTAAGAATCAATCTTCAATTATATTAATTATCTGTTTAAAATAAACTAAAACTGAATTTCTTAAAAAATTCATAGATATATATAACAAAACTAATATATAACCTAGTTCGTGAAACAGAACGTATATAAATATATACATAAAGAATCTATTATCAATAAATTATATTATTGACGATTATATGACGCAACTATACCGCTTCACGCTGTATCCCGCATATAGCAGACTAGACAAAGAGAACCTAGCTTAAGAAGCTCCGTCGAAATTCTTGACTTAGTCTTGACTAGAAAAAATGCTTAAAGGAAAACATATAAAAATTTGAACGCAGCGGGATTCGAACAAGTGTCACATGGAAACCGTCCAAGCACTCTGACCACTGAGCCATAGGTGCTTCCTCACGCCGCGTCGACATTCTTATATGCTTTATACAACTTATTACGTCGTTAGCATCTCTGTAGGAGATCTCTCTCTCTAAAATCTCCCTACAGAGATGCTAATAAGAGCGCTTGGACGGTTTCTATAAGGCGCGGGTTCGAATACCGCTGCGTTCAAATTTTTATATGATTTCATTAATTATTTAGCTATCCTTAGTGTGGACACCAAAAATCATCAAAATATACTTGACCAGCTAGAACTTAACACCTAAAAAAAAAAACATTAAAGACGCGATTAAAGCCCTTATTACATTTATAATAAACCAAAAAAAAAAGGAAGATATCTTCAAAATACAATACAAAAAGTATTTAGTAAAAACTTTAATTACAGCAATATTTACAACATTAGTTCACAATTGAACAAAATCTTTCTATTACAGAACACTGACAGAGCTGACAAGACTGACATTTAAGACAGCCTTTACCCGCGGCTCCACCTTTGTAGACAAACCGAAACACCTTAAGGCTTGTATATAACACTATACTATATATGTATATTTAACTTATTATATATACAAGACTTATATTTATATATATTAAAAAAAAGAAGCATTTATTGCATTTTTCAGTTATAAATTACAATAAGTTATAATTTTAATGCGGTTTCCACTAATATATAGATTCGAGAGAAAGGCAAAAAATATCGGTCAAGCGCGAGCCGTAATCGCACACCGGGGGTTCCGTATCAATACAATGCTTGTAGTCCAACGGGAACTAAAACAACAGTAGACAAACCGACGTTTGCGGTCGTGTCCATTGATTTTGTATGGAGCGGATTACAGACACAAGTTTGTAATGGGTTTTAGAAAAAACCGAAGCATAACCACTCTTGTCTTATTTAACTGCATTGAGTTAAAAATTAAATTTTCTATAAACTCCAAGGGACTGCAGACCTCCTACCACCACGCAACCTCGACTCACAGACAAACAGACGGACAGACAGACAGACAGACAGACAGACAAACAGACGGACAGACAGACAGACAGACAGACAGACAGAAAACAAAGCGATCGTAAACCAGCACAGTTTTTTCTTAAAAACGGAATTTTATATATATATATATATATATATATATATATATATATATCTATATATATATATCTATATATATATATATATATATATATATATATATATATATATATATATATATATATATATATATATAGAAATTTTGTCTGTCTGTGGTTTTATTATTGTGTTATATATTATTTTTTTTCTCTAATATTTATAATAATACAATACTAGAAACTAATATATAGATATACTCTAAATAGAGTTTATCTTATTTCTCATCAAGCGGGCGAAGCCGCAATCGGGTCGCTAGTATATACAACACTTGTTATAAACAATTTAAAAAAAAAAACAAAAAAAAAAAACAATTTTAACAAAATTAAAAACAAACATATAAATAAAATACTCAACAGTATGTGAAACTTACTTAAAATTTTCTTTACAATTACATATAATATACGAACTGCTTGTTTTGCATTCTGTCATTGGAAACACAAAATGGCCGCCACGACAAAATGGCGGGTACTATGTATATAAAAAAAACAATTCATTATATATATGTAATGAAAGAACTTAAATAAATTATATCGCGCCACGTTTTGTTAGCATTCATTTATATTGCCCTTGTTTTTTTATATAAAATATTTTTTTTATCACATCGTACGGTTTTTTAATATTTTGTCTATATCATATTCAGTTTTTAATAATAATAATGAAAAAAAAAAAGCCACAAGTTTCAGCTTTACTTTTACATAGTATAAAATATTTATATTGATGGAAAGTTCATATGTATATTATATATCACTACTAGAGGAGCCGTTGCCATAGCAACCGTGTACGTCACTTTGTACAGATGTGTATATTGCCATACATATGGGAGTGTGTGTGTGTGTGTGTGTTGTATTTGTTCTATACATTTTTTAATAATACATCGACTCTCCGCTCTCCTTTACCATACCAAGTGTATGTATGAGACATTTCACTCGTCTTTTTTCATACTATATCAGTTAAAAGGGATCCAAAGATTTACCTCCACATATCAACATATAGAAATACTGTGCGTCACTGTTTGACATTTCCAACTAAGACTCTCCGTCCCACTCACTACCTCCGCCGACCACAAATTCAGCGACCTGTTCATTCTCAACCTGCTCCAACAGCATCTCCCCATGGCTCGTGTCCACTTCGACTTCAACAACCTCATTTTTGCCCATCAACTGGACCAGCTGGGCGTATTTCTTCTTCTGCTCCTCACTCATGTTGGCAGGATTGTGATATTTCAAATGATAATTCAAATGACTCGACTGCTTGAACCTCTTCTGACAAATGCCACATTGGAACGGTGCTACATTTGTGTGAGTCCTCATGTGCTGTTGCAAATGGACGGACTGACAGAAGGATTTCTCACATATAATACATCTGTACGGCTTAATTTTTGTATGGATCCTCAAATGCTGGTCCAGACCTGACTTTTGGGTAAACGCCTTCGGACAGAAGGTGCATGTGAAGGGTCTGTCTCCGGTGTGCATCCTCATGTGCTGCTGCACCCCGGCTTGTTGTGTGAACCTCTTCAAGCATATATTGCATTGAAACGGTTTTAACTTTATATGAGCCGTTTGATTGTGATCGTTCAGCTCTTTTGTTGACTGGAAACTCATTCCGCATACCTGTGGAGAATATTATTATAATATGATTGGCATAAAATTATGAAAAGGGGGCGTGGTTTAGCGATCACACCGCGTGACGTCACGATCATGGTCATGTGGTATCAGACATTTGCCTCGATGATCGGCACAAGGGGCCACCAGAGCTCACCGGCTGGCTGGCTCTTGTACTATAGATAAATTTGTAAATAACTTGTTTGATTTTGGTGTAGAGTATTCAAATTGCAATTTTATAAGTATACATTAAACTTAGTGTGGATGTGATTATTTTTTTTTAGTTAATATTTCAGTTATTTATAAATATATATATAATATTTTATTTTTTTTAAATTTCTACCTATATCCTGCATATGGCAGGGTAGACAGTGAGAACGTAGAGATAAAACACTTCATTCTTTACTAACCAATTTATAACTTTTTTTTTTATTTTCTTCATTAACTAATCCAATTTTCCAAACACTAGATATTACATAGCGAACCTCAACCACAGATCTAAACAGCACTACCACAGCACTAAAATTAATATAATTTCAGAGGCAGAGTGTTTGACAGTCAACTACATTTTCCTCGCTCTAGATGCAGAGGGCAAGGGACCCCCCTTGCCGTCTGTGTGTCCTAAGCTCTAGTGTCTTAACCACTGCCACCAGGGCTGCTATATGCGGTATACTGAGGCGAGCAGTACAAAAAAAAAAAAAACAAAAAAAACAGGGCTTCACCTGACAACAATGCGGATACAAGCTATCATTCTCAACCAGCGGCTTCTCACAAACTTGACACCTGAGCGCTTTCCTCCGCCTCGTGTGCTCGTCTCTGTAGTGTGTGGAGTACTCGCAGCAGGAGAGGAACATCTGGTGGCAGAGGCCCCCCGAGTTGTGGGGGGACGGCTGGAGGCACTCGAAGGGGCCGCTGGAAGAGGGCCGGAGGAGTGGATTAAATCTTTGAAATATAGAGTATGCAAAGTAAGTTAGACCTTGACTTTTTTGCCCACAATGTGATGTATCTTAGCCTATAGCCTCGAATGGACTATCCAATACAAAGAGTTTATATAATATATATATATATATATATATATATATATATATATATATATATATATATATATATATATATATATATATATATACATATATACATATATACATATATACATATATACATATATACATATATACATATATATATATATATATATATATATATATATATATATATATATATATATATATATATATATATATATATATATATATATATATATATATATATATATATATATATATATAGATATATATATATATATAGATATATATATATATATATATATATATATATATATATATATATATATATATATATATATATATATATATACATATATATACATATATACATATATATATATACATATATATATATATATATATATATATATATATATATATATATATATATAGATATATATATATATATATATATATATATATATATATATACATTTTTTATAATTACCTTATAGCCTTCACTTCTCTCTCCTTTTTAACAACAGTCTTGATAATTTTCATTGGCTTGTCATTCTGAAAAAAATATATTATACATCACCTTTTACACAATAAAAATAAAAATTTAAAAAAGTTACCTTAAAATAGAATAAATTTATATGAAATACAAAAATTAGAAAGCCTGAAAAAAAAAATACCATTCAAATGCCTATATATTACGATTAAGATATGAACGCCTATAAATAAACATATGAATGCCTATAGATAAAGATATGAACTTGCACTTACCTTTAATTTATCTCTCTTCCATTTCTTTATTTCCGGCTGTCCATCTTTTATAATAATATAGCTGACATCATTTGACGCCAAACTCATAATGTCAGTCGGCTCCATTGAAGATATTAGAGCTTCAGTTTTTATTTTTATTTGCTCTTGATCTTCTTGAGTTAATTTTCTTTTCTAAAAAACTTGTTAATTTATTATAAATTTTAAAATAACCCATTCAGGCACAGCCCCACTGAAATACTATAGCTTTAATTCTATATAGAAAGTAAAAAAAATTGCTTTATTTAATATAACATAAATTAAAAATGTAAAAATGTATATATATATATATATATATATATATATATATATATATATATATATATATATATATATATGTTTCGTAAAAATTACCTTGGTATTCTGTTGTACGCACAATTCCTCCCCTGCCATATATTCATCAAGGTGTTCCACTCTAGCGTGGTTTAGTAACGCCATCTCAGATACAAAGCCCTTATTGCAAATTCTACACAGTACTACTTCTTCATTTTCATCATCGCTTTGTACCTCTTTCTGTATTAAAATTTGAATATACTTTAAAATATTCTTCACTTAATTTATCTATTATATGTAAAGTAATATTAATTAGTTCCACAACAAAGTTGTTACAAGCCCAGAAGCCATTTCCATTAGGCAGAGTCAAAGAAGTAGACAGTAGCTTCTTTTCAAATGATATATTGCATTGTATAAGGAATATTTAAAATCAATCAATAACAGAAGTTTTTTTTATGAAGTATACACATTTAAATTTTTTTGAAATTGTCAATATATTTATATTTAATAAATGTAAAAAGAAGTTTTGGTCATTGGTTTTTACCTTTACAGTACTTATAGGGACCACATTTACTTCCCTCACTTTGGGCGTCGTCATTTTATCTAAAAAGTGTAATTTCTATTTTTATATTTATATTTTCTAATATTTCTAATATACAAAAAATATATATGGATTATGTATAAATAATACACAAATGTACTAAAAAGCATATGTTTCGATAAAGAAGCACTAATATAAGTTTAATTAACAAATGTACATTTATTTATATTATTGACAGCGACATCAATATATTTATAAAATTTTAAAACATTTCAAAACAGCGGGAATTCAAAGTTGACAATTTTTTTTTACCTTTCATTTTGGCGTAGGCACTAAATATAACATTATTGATTCTATTCATATTATTAAAGTTATTTAGCATTTTCAGCCAAAAAACATAACTTCAAACGTTATTAATTATAATAAATGGAAATAAAAACACTTTTCTAAACACAACTCACTTGAGAATAGATTGGCGTTTGTTTTTTTTTAATTAAAAAAAAGCAAGTCGTAAAAGAAAAATGCAATAAGTACTATGGTATTTCTGAAAAATTAAAAATGTCAAATTGACATGACATGTGCCGAAAACACCTAACGTTATTTAAATTACAAAAATGAATGCGAAAAGCTATTCAGGTCTCTATTAATTAGATTTTCTTAGTAAAATACTCCGCCATTTCGTGAATCTTCCACAAAATATATTGCATAGTTCACTTCATACTTAAGTGTAGAACATTGACAGGTCAATGCCCCCGGCCCATCGTACCTTACATACATAGAATAAAAAGTTATTTTGTCTATGGCTATTGCGAATAGTTTTATTTAGAGAAATATCCAAATAGTATGTTACTATTATAAATATTTGTTCAAATATTAAATTATATTATCATATATAAAAAATAATCAAAATTATATAATTAAAAATTTGCATTTCATATGCTTTGCAAGAAATCGTTACATCAATACGGTTACTAACATAATAACTATAACTTTAATTAAGACTATTATAAAGTGAAATTCAACAAAAAAATATTAAAAAAATGAATAAAGCGACAACAATAAAAGAAGCTATAAAAAAGTGGGAGGAGAAGTCCGGTCAGCTCGCAGCTCAGGCTACGGAAGTCAGTTTAGTTTTCCAATGGCCTCCAATCGAGAAAATGGACAATTCTTTAGCCTGTCTTCTTAATTGCGAGTATGTAATAGAATAAAAATAATAAAAATATTTTTCGAAAACGTTCAATTTTTATATGTTTTATAAAACAAATTTTGTTCTCTTAGTGTTTCATACAACTATTTAAAAACTATATAAAATAGATAAAATATTTAAATTAAGCCCGTAATTATTTGCTGGAGTATTGACACCTTGGTAAAGTTAAAATATTTCAATTTAACAATATTTTACACTTAATGATTTCTATAAACTTGAATATATAAAGATATATTGTCAAAGGAGCAAAGAGGTCTAAGCCCCAGGGTTTAAATCTCCTTGGTGTCAATATAATATAGCGCGAAATTTAAATGTTATATTATAGTTGGAGATCAAGACCGCTCTTTCGAGAGAGAATCGAATCCACAACCTTTGCTATTATAGTCAAACGCTTTCTTTATATGGATATATTTGTAGAGGTCATTTTTCAATCATAATTTCTAGTTACTTACTTAAAATTCTGGAGTGGGTGCAAGAATATTCATAGTCTGTGGCGTGTAGGCTGTGTCCACACATTTATATGCTCATATCGATATATAAAAAAAACAGCAGTCTTCATTTATTTTTTAAGTTTTATATTGATATTAATAATAATAATATTTAATGTT
Source organism: Dione juno (assembly GCA_037127375.1). Lineage (NCBI taxonomy): Eukaryota > Metazoa > Arthropoda > Insecta > Lepidoptera > Nymphalidae > Dione > Dione juno. The sequence continues at coordinate 537,419 of JAXRJS010000107.1, read as the reverse complement.
TATTCTTCAAGAAAACTGAGTCTATCAACAAATATGATAGAGAAAGTGACGGGCTTGAACAGCTTGAAGAAGTTGCGAGTCTTATCGCTTGGAAGGAATTACATCAAGTCCTTTGCTGGTATGGTAAGAGCAATCTATACTTATAAAGTAACATGTCCTGACTGACTGAATGACAATGGAGGCTACAAACATGATTTTTTTTCCGGACTATATGTTCACTTGGTCATGTAGGCACCCATTAAGAATTTTAAACAATTCCATATATATATATATATATATATATATATATATATATATATATATATATATATATATATATATATATATATATATATATATATATATATATATATATATGACGTGACGTGAAACACACAAATGCGTTGTTCGATTATATATGTTCATTTATTTTCCGTAAAGGCAGCTATAAAAAAAGAAAGCTCGTGTATATTACCTGAAATTTACTGACTGTGGCATTTTAGATTGAAAATAAATAAGATCAAAAGTATTCACGACACCTTAGGTTTACATAATCGAATAAAATCTCAGTAAATTACGCTATTTCAATAAAATTATACAAAACAAAGGTTTACTTACTAAATGCCAACTATTTGACATTTCAATGTCCGACATAATTGTAACCGGTAGATGGCGCTACCGTCGTGCACCTAGCGGTTGGGTTCACTTACACAAAAATTGAAAATACGCAAAAACTCTGCATTATTAATGTCGTCACAGTTATATAAGATCGTCTGCAATATGTATGAAACGCGTTGTTCGATTAGCAATACGCCAGCGTGTGTTTATACGTCGGCTTTTTTCGGCACTTGTCGTTGCTCTAGAGTAATGAAATTTGCCAATAAGTTGAAAAAATTTAAATTGAAAAATATAATTGCAAACTCATTTGTGTAGTTCATTTCATACAAAATGCCTTAGTATGGCCGCAAATTGAAGCAATACAATTTTATATATAGTTTTTTTATTTTATGATAGAAATCTTATTTTATGATAGAAATCCTCAGCGCTTGATCACCACTCGCACTTGACCGATATAGATTAATTAGTTACTAAAATTTATAATAAGCTTTCATTTTAAGGAGTCTCTGAGCGATACTTTGGAGGAACTGTGGATATCATACAATTTGATTGAAAAATTAAAAGGGATCAATGTTTTGAGAAATCTTAAAGTCCTGTACATGAGTAACAATTTTGTTAAGGAGTGGAGTGAATTCAATAAGCTGCAGGTACCAGTTCGAATTTTGCTGAAAAAATTGAAATTTAATAAATTATGATAAGGCAACACGCGACTTCCATGTGCCTATATGGAACCGAAGGCAGAAGGCACCTAGACACCTCTTAACACTAGACTGCTTTGCCGCTGTCTTGCGTTTTGAGTGGCCAGTGGCTATTACCAGAGCGAAGTAAATGAAACTACTTTATTCTCCCTCAGCTTAAGCGGTGCATCCTTGTGCTTTAGATTAGTGATGAAATTGGAGAACGGAGAATTTTTTCAAGTTCTCCCTACCAACTCTAATTTCAACATATATTTATATAGCTTATATAGCTATATATATATATATATATATATATATATATATATATATATATATATATATATATATATATATATATATATATATATAATATATATATATATATATATATATATATATATATATATATATATATATATATATATATATATATATATATATATATATATATATATATATATATATATATATATATATATATATATATATATATATATATATATATATATATATATATATATATATATATATATATATATATATATATATATATATATATATATATATATATATATATATATATATATATATATATATATATATATATATATCTTCTTCTTCTTCTTCCTGGCATTAGTCCCGGCTTTTGCCAGGGTCTGCCTTCCGACTAAGACCAATCGGTCCATATGAGTGGCGAAGTGGTTTTTTTTTTTTTTGTGGAGCGATTGCCATCTGACCTCCAAACCCATTACTGGGAGAAACCAAGAAAGGACAGGGAATACTTGGAATATAGGGGAGGGACACCACTTACATGGATTGGATCGGGTTATGAAAGTGGTGGCTCGAGGTCCCGGGGTCGCGTACCCGTATGCCGGAAACCAAATATCGGACAGATAATTGGCTTAGACACCCTCTGAGATGCCAACGCCACGCGGTGTTCCCAGGCGGTCACCCATCCAAGTACTGAACGCGCCCGACGTTGCTTAACTTCGGTGATCGGACGAGAACCGGTGTGTTCAACGTGGTATATATATATATATATATATATATATATATATATATATATATATATATATATATATATATATATATTGTGTAACAGTCATATTGGATTATGGGCGGTCGTCAACATCGTCTGTATATGTTATTTCTTTTGAATGCTAAGCCAGTCCTATACGAAGCTACTATTAGCTCGGAGGCCAGATACTGTCGAGAAGAGCCGGCAAAAGGTAAGGTATGCTAGAGGGAACATAGTGATAAGATAGTCCTATGTAATTTAAAAAACTTTTTATTAGAGTGATGGACAAAAAAATAAAACATAAAAATAAATATAATATTAAATCCTGATTGAAAGCTATTGCTAAATCATGTTCAGCTGCTGCTGTATTTGGGGCCTTCGTGGCGCAGTGGTAGAGCCTCTCAATGTAAGCGCGACTGTTGCCAGTTCAATTCCACGCGGGGGAATCAATTTTTTTGATACTTTTTTCTATAGTAAGATAAAATGAGACGGAGTGGATTTTCGCTTCTAGTATCGATATATGAACCCACTCCGTTCCCTTCTCAGGAATTACCGAATCTAGAAGATTTATTGTTCGTCGGTAACCCATTGTACGACGCTTGCGAGTTGGAGGTCTGGAGGTCGGAGGCGGCGCGGAGGTTGCCCAATTTGAAGAAGTTAGACGGAGAGACTGTACTGCGGGAAGACGAACCGCCCTTGACTGTTACTGATTTAGAAGTAAATCTCTCTTTAGCTACTGGCTTTATTCTTACCTGCCCATAGGTGCCTTCTAAGGGGGAGTGGGGGAGGGAGGTTCCCCTTCTGTGGCTTAGTGACAAAAAGAAAATTTATTAAAAAAAATCAAAATATTGTTTATTCAAATAGCAATTCAAGCACTTTCCAATCGTCAATTAACACAAGTGTCAGTATTGTCAGTCCTGCTAGAAGCTACCACCAGCTCGGAGGGCAGTTCCGCTGAGAGGAGCTGGCGAGAAACTCAATAGTTGCTCGTTTTTAATGTAAATTTACAATATATTTACAATTGTGGTAGCTTTCCGAACGAGCATCAACAGTACTGTCAAACTTTAATACATAAATTATAAATAGCGTAAGTTTAAAAAAGAAACAGATACTTTGTTGACTGTGAAAATACTTTTTTGTGGATTTTTTTTACATTTTCATTTTTAAGTTTTTGTTTTTAAAATTCTAGGGCGAGGGTGCGGGCCGCCTGGCCCCCACTATTAGTTATTCCTTTAGCGTGTAAAATGTGGAGGTCAACCGAGATCCCTCCCCCTACCTTCTCTTACCAATGACATTTTTTGTTTAAATTATCATAACAATTTAAAAAAAAAATATTTTCACGTATTTTTTAGGCAAAGGGAAATTGGCCTATATTTTTGATCATTAGACGTTAGAAATAAAAATGCTTAAGCTGAATTGCTTCGAATCTATGTCTATTGTGACATGAAAATAGTATAATCATATTAATTTACCAAAAAAAAAGGATAAACAAGATATTATAATTTACAGCCTGATGGCGGTGATGCTGTCGAGACTCTGGTCAGCGCAGAACCCAATGACTAATTTAATATTTAAATTAGCAAAATAATTATATATATATATATATATATATATATATATATATATATATATATATATATATAATATATATATATATACGTATATATATATATATATATATATATATATATATATATATATATATATATATATATATATATTAAATTATTCATAATTTCAAATATATAGATAGTTTTTTTTTAAATAAATTGGTTAATTCTGAACGACTATCTCTTGTCTTTTTATATTGTCGCTTAGCTCGTCAATCCCCGCTCGCGTTCCTTCATTAATGTTAATGATATAATATAATGTTAATAACTAATTATATAATAAGTGCGAGCTGTACTCGAGCACCGTGGGTTTATGATTGTATTTCAGCGGAAAATACGACTTATAAAAATTTCTATATACAAGCTCTAATATACAAGTTTAAATTTGCAATCGTATGCATTCACTTTGTATGAAATTAACTACAGCATATGTTTGTAATAGAAAACCAGAAACTAATTCTGGGATGTACATTTAAATTTAAACTTTTGTGATTTCTTTCATTATTTGTATTATAAGTTCTAACTTCTTGGCAAATGTCAGAACTCTAGATATATGGGAAGCAGATGCAAGATAATACATAAGATATGAGCTATAATGTTATAGCACTTACGTCGTAGAGATAACTTTCTCTCCACTAAGTGACCGGCACTAGAAATTTTAAATCAATTTTTTAATTTGCTTTAATTGATAGCACCACACGATTTTGAGCCAGTGTTCTTGACATACGTACATACAGACAGACAGACAACAAAGTGATGCTATAAGGGTTTAGTTCTTTTGCTTTTTATGTACGGGAGCCATACAAATCAAAACTTATATACATATTTCTCTAATATACAAAGAATCACAGACATTTGTAATTATATAAAAGGAAACCTTAATGATTTTGTATTTTCAACATATAAAATTCATTTTAATTTTTTTTATTAATAATAAGGATATACAATTCATAACAAATGCACTTTACGAAAGTTAATTTTATTTATCTAATTAGAAATTGTATAATTAATTAAATTTTATAAATGTTAAAATTTAATAAAATAACAATATCACACAAAAATAATCCACAGATTAAAATTGACAGCGCCTGTCAAAGTTAAATTGGACATGTCTAATGCCAATTGGCATCCAATAAAAAAAACATAAACGCTTTATTTATTATTGTTTCCATTACACAAATCGCGTGAATTACATTAATAATGACATTTAAATCAACAAGAGAAGTTCCGAGACCGACATCGAACTTCCACAAACCGCTCTAAAAGTCCAAACAATCGTTATATATAATAAAAGTCGCGATGTTTTCAGATTTATAAACGTAGAACAAACATAAAATGTTACCAGTTGTGTTTAATATGGAAACAAATCCGAATTCAACACAAAATTCTAGTTTCACTACGTGTTTTGATGAGAACGTTATTTTAAATTGTGTCAGGAATAGAAGGAAAGTTAGTGAACTACCAAATTGTCCAGTATGCAGCTGCACCATAAGACAGGGGGAGTTAGAAACACATTTGAGCTTAGAAGTGGAAAGATTGAGTAAGCTATCAAATGGTAACAAAAGAAAACTCAGTGTAAATAGTCCAGGAAGCTCAAATCCAATACCTGGATCTAGTTCCAATGTGGATTTAGAAGATGTTGATGTCAGTGGTTGCCTTGGCAGCGATGTATATCAGGTAGTAAAGTAGAATAAGAAACTTTTATTATAAGTAGTATATAGCATATTATTTATTGAGTGCATATTTAATTTTATATTATGTTATAAAATTTATATTTTATTTGAATAAAATAAATTTCTTTAAATAGCAAAAAAACTTGTTTTAACCTGAACAGTTGTAGCTCAGTTTTAAATACATACTGTAATAACATTTTTAATATTAGTTGTAAAATTAATTATAATTTTGAAGCAATGTTTAACTTTTTTTTTTATTTAATCAAATGTAAGCTCTAAATTTGTAAATTATTTTGAAAATTCTCAATCATCTTTGTTTAAAATAGGTTTTATTATTTCATAACATTTAATAAAAATCTCTCACATCTATTGTACAATGTGTATATAATAGTAAGAATCAGGAAAAATTTCAATGACAGCTCGCTTCCTATACCCAAATGTTTGTCCCAATTACGGGATTCTGATATCCTTTCATAAGTCCCGCTGTCTAACAACAAATATACTGAATACTGTCACACTTTAAAATTACTAGCTAAAGAGAGATTTGTCCAGTAAGGCTGTAGCCATAGCTTCCCTCACAATACAAAGACAAAAACTCAACTCATTTATTATTTTAATCTTTATTAGATTTATTTATAAATTTTTCATATATATGATAACTTGACAATGATTAATGTTATTAATAATGTGATGTAATATAGCCTATAGCTTTTCTAGAGAAGTGGATGACACAATTTTTTTTTTAAATTCTAATCTTTGGCCTGTTAGCTAAGTGCATTAAGCCTGAACTTTTTGCTTTATAACATTAGTGTGAAATAAAACACATAAAAAAAATTATGATACTATAAAAATAGAGCTTCCTATATGGAGTTCTAGTGCTTAAAATAAAATTGATTTATAGTGTAAATTTTTACAATTTAATTATTAAATGGAAGTCACATAATTTATTTATTATCTGTGATGTGTACTCTGACCTTCACATTAAAGTTGGAGGAAAAATGGTTTTTTTATGTATATCTGTGAAAACATTTATTTTATTTTATTTTATAAAAGTCACATTGAGCTTGCAGTCAATTTATTTAAATATAAGTGATTATTGTTACAGCGTGTCCATACAAATCGTTTGAAGCGTCTCCGGTCGCGACGACGGAGCCCTCCCCCCCAACAGGGGGAGTGTCCCGTCTGTAACGCCACGTTACCTGTCTCTAGGTAAATATATGGAATTATTGTTATTATTATGCTGTATTTTACCCATAGCGGGGGAGTTAGAGGGAACCTAGTGTTGAGACACTCTATCTTTGACTTTGCGTGTTGAGTGGCGGAACTCAACGCCGCGCTTCGTCTTATCCATGTTGTGAGTGGGAATCGAACCCACGACCGTCTCGTTTATAGTCGAAACAAACAAATTTAGCTATTTTATTTGTATTTCCCTTATAATTTTAAGATTGCAACGCCATGCTCTGAGATGTCTGAAACGTACTGGCGCCGAGGTGGATGAGGATGTGCCGGACAGCAGCTCTGAAGGCAGCATCGACGTGGAAGTGAGTTTTTAATTTTAGCTTCATTATTCCTGCATATAGCTGGGTAGACAGAGGGGACGTAGTGTTTTGACACTCTGGTCTTTCTCTTATATATAATTAAAATTATTTAATATTATAACACATATGCAGCTGGGAGCTGGTTTCTAAAATTTTAGTTTCTAATCTAAAAAAAAATGTTTATATGAAATATATATATGGAGAATTTCATCATTAATAAGTCTTTATATGCTTATAAATCTGAAGGGTTAGTTTGGTTTGACGCGCTATTCTCGGGAACTGCTGGTTTGTATTGAAACATTCTTT